>MJUU01019944.1:172010-192519 GCA_002080025.1 Modiolus philippinarum
TTTTTTTTGCCAAATTTCGACAGTTATGCAAGATGTTCCCTTATTACTTCGGAATCATAATATGGTCAAGATACATAGAAAATATGTATAACATTTACATGTGACGTACTTCTTTTATCCATTTTCAATAACATACCAGCACATTTTTATGGAATCGCTGGATAAAAATTATATTCCCCGCGTATTATCATTTATTTATGTCCATGCTTTCTTATATTAGCTAAAACAGAACATATGTCAATTCTTTAGCACTAACATTGCAGTTAAATTGGGAGCCTTTTATATTCCCCGTATTATCAATGATATTTGTCCATGTGCTATAATCAACCAGTTGGACCGACACTAGACACTGGGCAGCTTTCAACGGTAAAGAATAAACTAGCGTACTAACTAAACCACTACGAAGAGATGTGCGTTTGTCATACCCATTTGCTAGACGCAAAAATATATGAGGCTTTCAACAATGAGAAAACACTAATATCTAATAGTACATTGGAGACGGACCCTAGCACTAGCTGCATTGGCTTGAGCAGAATTCACTTGATGGACGTCGAACAACGCTACGTCCATGTTTGTCTACATCAATGGATGCGGGATCAGACATAAGATATCAGGCAAAGTACTCTAAAAACACTGTCATCCATTGCCCGAAAGAGGGGCCAAACGACAATTCGAAATACACACGACCACATGATAGTCATCCAGTTGGTTGTAAGATAACTTGGCAAATAAAATGTGGAGATGTGGACATAATAACAATAGATGGTGAAAATAGTTTTAAAGAAAACATGAAAGCCAAAATGAAAAATTTTAACTGAAGAAAACAAGAAAATTTTAACTGAAGAAAACAAGAGAGCATACAACTCAATAAACATACAACTCAATCAATGGAGATCTTCATAAGAACTCCACACTTAAAGAAAAAATAATGGATATTGTCAACGTTTGAATGTACAGGAGACAAAATTCCTGCAGATACATGGTAAAATTAACCAAATGCAATAACGCTTTTATTGTTCTTCATCTTCTATACCTTCAACATTTTCTATTTAGTCTCTTGTTGCCCGTATATAATTTTACGATTATCTTTTTTCGAAATTAAAGCGTAAATCCGACTAAACAGTACTTCAGTACTTTGATTATTATAAACGTTTAAATCTACACGTTATC
This sequence comes from Modiolus philippinarum, assembly GCA_002080025.1. Lineage (NCBI taxonomy): Eukaryota > Metazoa > Mollusca > Bivalvia > Mytilida > Modiolidae > Modiolus > Modiolus philippinarum. The sequence goes on from MJUU01019944.1 coordinate 173,181, forward strand.
ACCTCGTTCATTCGGTCAACCGAAAATTTGGTCTATAGGAATGTACTACTATAGATGCAAAAATATACGATTGAAATTAAAAATTTAGCAAATTTAATGGAAATCACCACTTTTCAGTTCAACCACAATCATATAATATGATAGTATCACATCTTACATTTATTTGCAATATACTAGTTATAGCGTTTCTTGTCTCGTCTTGCTAATGCAATTTGACTTGACCTGAATATTTTTGTTGGACATTTGATTTTTCGCTCCAAACGGGTGATACACAGCAGGAAAGGCATACCCTTTTTATGCTACATTTTTTTCGCATTACGTGTGATACATGCATGGCGGACGAGAGGGGTGGGCGTGCGTTCTCCTTTCTTCCACCCCTTGTTCCTACCTCCCGCCTTCTTCTCCATTTCCCCGCCCCATCCTCCTTCTCCGGCTCCTCTCTTTTGGTCTCCATTTCCTTTTCTCCCTTCTCCATATCTCCATATCTCCTGCTCCTCTCCATTTCTCCCGGTCTCCCTTTCTTTTTTCTCCCTTATCCCCTTCTCCCGCTCCGCTCTCCCTTTCCCCGCCCCTTTCTCCCGGTTTTCCATTACCCCCGACCACCTCAGAAGACGCTGAATCTGTAGACACCACATTTTCGCACGACACGTGAAACATGCATAGAAATACACGCTTACTCTGTTGGCGTAACCAAGTTTCGCATGACGCATGATATATACATAACAGGAGACGCTTAGACAATACATGAACAAATAAAGGGATATAGAGTAAATATACATGGGACAATATCCCTATAAATACATGGTAAGATTTAGCCTGTGGATGTGCAAATTTTTTCTGCACGACACGTGATATATGCATTGCAGGATAAGCCTACTCTGCCGACTCGTATAGTTCTTCGGGTGAAGGATGGCACATGCATAGAAATAAATGCTTAATCTGAAGTTGCATCAAGTTTAACGTATGACATGTGATACATGTGTAGAAATAAACACTTCCCCGGTCTAACGCGTTATGGATGTAATATTGGTACATGGGACTTTCTAAAAAAAATAAAAAACATAATTTCAAATATTTTTTTTTGTTAAATACTCCGTTTCTCCGTCTTTACTTGCATATTATCTGGATATGAAAATGATTTTGTTAGACACTCTTTCAAAGGGGCCTTATTCCTCCAAATACAAATATACACCCACAAAACCCTGAATGGAATAACTTTATTATCCATCACCAGACCGCCTGTTTAGTGAATTGCATATATAGATAAATCAATAGGCCAAATTCTTGCTTGGCCGAGTGAAGGAGGTGGTTGTTAAATGTAATAAAATGTACAATGTTCTTTATTTCCTTTTTTTGTATAGATGAAGCGGAAGTTGGACATGTTTGACGACGACAGCAATGCCGATGAACCTATCGTATCAACATGTGCTTCTGGATCGAAGAATAGAAATGTAAAACAACAAGCAGATGATAATGTACTTGCTGGTCTAGAAGAGAGAAGTAAACAAATAATGGACATCAACCAGCAGTTACTTGGCCGTATGAAGTCTACTGCAGGTAGACACAAAGAACGGGATTCGTTTTTAGAGTGGATAAGAACGGTAGTAAATGAGTTCGAACATGATATATGGAGACAATGCCAACAGGAGATAAGTACATGCCTGTATCGCTTCATAGGTGAAAATGATAAAAGGAAGATGAAGAAGGATGCAGAATCCTTGCCACAGCCATGCCGACAATCACAAGTACAGTACTCTCAAGGTCAATCTCATGGATGCAGTGCTATGTGGCAGCCTCCACCATCTCAATGGCCGTCACAGCCTACATCGAACGTTTCTGTTTGGCAATCACAGGATACAAACTGGGTTTCGCAACAGTTCCCACAACAGAGGCAGCAAAGTTTAACACCACTCCAGCAAGCACTTACGGTAGCTGGAATCACTTCCTCCGCAAATATCTCTAAGCCTACCGGGAGGGATTCACCTAATGTTAGCCACATGTTTAGTATGCAAGACCAAGATTTACTTGACTAATAACATTACAGTATGAATTTTGTGAAGGATTTTCGTCTTTTCACGACACAAAGCTACTTTGAAGAACATTAAATCGTTTTTGGTTCATACCTTTTTTCTTGTTGCAGAGTATGTGCATGTGTTTTTTTATTATTATTGTTGAACAGATCAAAAGATGGTAATTATGCTTAATTTTTTTTAATATGTTTCTAATATCAGGATGCAAGAGAGTGCATTTTAAATTTACATTATAACAGTATTAATAATACTAAATTTGAAGTGTCAATTATTAAAGAGATTGGTATCAGAATTGTCGTATGTTTATTCACCCCGGCCAATTTCGGCACTCTCAACATGTCCTTAAATCTGAAATTCTGCAACTCACACAAATAAAAAAAGGCGAAACATGAAAAAAAAAAGAAAAATGCTATTTTATGCGATCGAATGACGAGCACTAGAAATTATCACAATTTTACACCAATAGTGTGTTTCTTGAATGAGGATTTGATCAAAGGTGTAGTATAACACGGAACATATCAAGTTAAAGCCAAGAAACACCCTAATAATATAACATTTTGATAATTTGTGTTCAGTCATTAGTTTAAATCGAAAAGCATTAGATTTAGTCCATATATAAATTATGAAAATACAAAATCTGGTGATGTATTTTGTAACGCAACAGTATTACATAATAATTATACACTTATCATACGGTTTTGCCATGGAACTGAGCCGGCAGCACTATTAAAGTATAACCGAAGATACTCCCTCTGTTGCTTTGCTACTGTAGTGTCTCTATTCGGTCCAACTACCAAATTCAACTCGTGCATATTTGCTGTTTCTCTCCACAGTCCTGGAACGAGTTCATGTTCGTCATTTTAACTATCAAGTTGTGCATTTTGAGCTGTCGGATACCGTATTCTCATAACATTGTGAAGGCAAACACAACATTCAATTATTGTTCTGACTATATCGGGTCTCTGCATTAAAGTGGTCAGTAGCAGTTGCCATCTCTGGGCCAAAATGCAAAACGCATTTTCAACAACTCTGCAGCCTCGTGATATCCTGTAATTTGTTATTAGTTGTTCATCTGTCAAACCACGCAGAGAGTAAGGTTTCATTAAATAGGTTCTTAACCCAAAAGCATCACCACCAAGTGTGAAATAAGGCATGTCTTTGTCATCATTTGGCATAGTGTCTGGAGCAGGAAAGCCAATTGTTTCACTTTCCAGACATTCTTTCAGATCAAAACTATTATAGATTTGAGCATCGGACATGGAACCACAACCACCCGTATCAATCCACAGAAATTTATAGTCCGCATTTACTAAGGCTAACAAAACAGAGAAAAATCCTTTGTAGTTATGGTAAACTGATCCTGAATTAGCAGGACATCGAAGTGCAACATGCTTGCCATCAAGTGCACCACAAGCATGTGGAATGTTCCATCTTCTATTAAATTCAGCTGATATAGCTCTCCATTCAGGTTCTTGTGTTGGGCACGAGATCACTTCCTCCTTGTATGCATCTACTATGGCTTGGCATACCTCTGGTACGAAAACCGATATCGTATTTCTAGCAATTCTAAAGTCAAATTGTAAACTTGGATATTTATCTCCGGATGACAGATGGTGTATGGTAACAGCGAGTTTAAGCCCTGGCTCTAGCGCTCTTCTCAAATGTGTATCCCGTCTTTGAATTCTCGGCCCAACTCTGTTCAGAATTTCATCAAACATGTCAGGGGACATTCTTAGAAAGTTAAAAAAAGACTGTTGGTCCTCCATACGCAATAGAGACACTACATGAGGCGTCTCTCTTGGGAAAGCCATGGCCGTACCCACCATGTCCTCGGTCTGCGCTGTCGCCTCCTTTCTCTCCGAAATCGCCAAACTCCGATATCAATGTCAATAAGAGCTTGTTGTCCTCGCAGTATTGCATGCAGAATTATAGCGTCTTGCTCCATTTTATTCAGCAAACAAGCTTCAACTAAGTCACTTGTATGGCATGTGTCGAAAATATATATACAAATATATGTGACCTATCAAAAACTTAGTAAAAACCTACTAAAAACGGCGTAAAAACCGCAAGAGCATAGTATTAACGTAGTAGAATCTTGATGGACGTATTACAGACGCATTTAAAACTTAATATAGTCGTACTGCAAACTTGGTAGAGAAATACCGTTATATGAAAACGTATTGAAGACGTAGTCAAAACGTACGACGGTTGTAGTGCAAACTTCAAGGACGTAATAAGAACGTAGCACAAACGGCTTGAAATTTCATCCCGTCTGTGCCAAGTCCATGAAGTTTTCGACCCGTTTCTTCCACGTCGTTGCTACGACCATGACGTTCCCAGTACGTTATTCGTAGGTCTTTACTACGTTTTGTCACCACCACGTTCTCACCACGTTTGTTTTGAACATGCTTAAAATTACTCCACGTCCTTCACGTCCATGAGGTTCGTGTCACGTCCAATAAAGTTTGTATTACGATCATACAAGTTTCTATCACGTCTTTACTGCGTTCAACAAGTTCTTTCCCCGTTTATCTGATTTTTTAGGACTTTTTGAGAACGTAGTAAGAACTTTATCCAGTGTGACGGGGGCTTTATGCGAAAATGGCAACGATCGAGAAGACTTCGTTGTTCAGCAGTCAGAAAAATAGAAAAAGTTCGATGAAAACGTTGAATGTAAACGATATTAACCTACGAAGTCTTACATTATAGGACTAGACCATAACTAGCTTCATCACTATAAAGCACAAATAGGACAGCATACATAGGTCATCAATAATGTTGCATTTTCACATCCCCCCTATTGTCCGATTGATAAGCGGCATTCGTTTGCCAATATTATTTCTATCAAAGATACTGTAAAACTTCCAAATGACCATCAAAAACAGAAAGAATTAACTTTTCATATGTGCTTCCAACCATTTTACTGTATTTTATCAAATCATTCAATATTTCTAATTTTAGCTTATGACAACTCACTCGAATCTATTATGTTTCATTCTGTTGTTAATCAAAAACCAGTATGACGTAATGGCATAAAAGACAAGATCGTCGGGCTTTATTCATATTTAAATTGTCGCGAATGACGGAAAAGGAGTTCATTTTTTTAACATTGAAGCAAATGAGATGCAACCAATTTCCTATTGTGTACATGTTTTAGATATTTATATTAAAAAGCCGGATATATATTGATTAAAAGATAGACGAATTAATCATAAAAGCAAGAGGTGACAACATCGCCAATATGTCTTCTTGACAGAACTGTTGAATATATTTAAAATAAAAGCAGACACAATTTGTCATATCCATCATGTTTTATCCACCATATAATACGGCTTTTCATCATAACAATCCTGTCTGTATATAAAACGCTATACATTCATTGCCTTTTTTGATATGTGGGAATTCCACGCATCGTAGATATTAGATCTAGAAATGCCCCTAGGAAAACCAAATGCTCTGTCGAGATCAGCCATCCTGTATGAAGTATGCATGAAGGCTTTTTATCCTAGTTAGAAGAAAGTTGAACAGAAAAAAGAAGGGAAACGTAGAATGTGTCAAAGAGACAACGACCAAAAGGGGAGTAATAACAACTCAAAGCCACCATAAGATCTTCAATGAACGGTGAGGAAACCCCACACCCAATCGCAGGTCGGAGTCGGGTAATCAGTTCAGCGAAATTAAACTTCATCCTTGACTCCTATAGACATAAAGTAAACTAACTAGAAAACAGACAAGACACACAAAGGTTTACGAAATTTCTTGACTTAGGACAGGCGCAAACCTGCTGTGGCGGGGTTAAACTAATTTCATTGGGCCCAAACCTCCCCCCTATAGCCAATGTGATAAATAAAAAAACAATCGTAACAACAGTAAAATTCAGTTTGCAACAGGACTGAGTCAATTGTGAAAAATGAAACTGAAAGAACTAAATATACGGACATAAACATGAAATAACAAGAGACTACTAGCAGTTAACTGACATGCCAGCTTCAGACCCATTACAAACTGACAAATTAAGGTATGTATCCTCAGTATACAGCTTCCAACAAGATCCCTTCCATTGAGGAGTTTAGCATAATGATTTCATGCATATACCGGAATACATAACCCGTGTCCATGCAATAAAGATTTAAGAAATTTAGAATGTGTTTAGTTAAAATGCAAAGACCCTATCAAAAAATCAATGTAAATACCAAAGAAGGCCATACGTTATGACTTGACGACAATATGGTAATTATAATCCTTATGAATTAGACGATTTAAAGGTTTTATAAGTTTATTAGGCGAGTTTTAAGTATTTTTTACTCTTATGTAAAACATTACCGTAAAATAAGGGATGTGAAATACCAGCCTTGATTAGATGTTTACAGGTTGCATTGTATTTATGAACTTGGGCAAGTCTTTATATCGATGATAAAATTTAGTAAAGGTTTTAACTAGTTTATGATAACGAAAACCCTGATGTAATAGTTTTCCAGTTATGAAAAGATTTCGTTCATTAACATCGCAAACGTTATTACATACTCGAGCAAATCGAACAAGCTGAGATATGTAAACACCATATGATGGCACTAATGGAACATCGCCATCCAGAAATGGATAATTAATTATGGAAAAAGAAAAATCGTCCCTTTTATCATAAATTTTAGTATCTAATTTACCATTCGTTATATCAAAATTGATGTCTAAGAACGGACAATGGTGATTATAAGAATTAGCTTTTTTCAAAGTAAGTTCTTTAGGGTAGATGTCCTTATAATACGTATTGAAGTCGTCATTATTTAAAATATCATCCAAATATCGGAGAGTGTTGTTAAACTTTTCAGTTAAAGGCTGTTTAGATGGGTCTTTGCTGCTGTTGGTCATAAACCGAGATTCGTAGCAGTACAAAAAGAGGTCCGCTATAAGTGGTGCACAATTGGTACCGATAGGAATTCCTATGACCTGGCGATAAATAGAGTTACCGAAACGAATGAATATATTGCCAAGTGAAAATTCAAGTGCTGAAATCATATCAAAACAAGTCCAATTAATTGAGTTCTTTTGTTTTGTATTACTAAAATGTGTTTTAAAGGTATTAGAACATATATATTCGCAATCGGATTTTTTTGAATGCCCATTGAATAAGACGTCTGAATTTTTCCTTTATAAGATTATGTGGTAAGGTAGTATAGAGGGTAGAGAAATCAAAACTTTCAAGGGATTCAAAAGGGGCATTAGAAGCATTCAATTTATCGAGAACTTCCAATGAATTTTTTACACTCCAAAAATGATTGATACCACTGTTTTCATATATTTTGTTACAGAAATTTATAACCAGGTTTTTAAAAGCAGTCAAAGTATTAGTAAGTATAATAGAAACTTTAGTAGTAGAAGGGTGACTAGATGACAAAATTAATCTAGATTTATAAGGCGTTTTGTGGAGTTTAGGAAGTCGGCTTTTGGTTTGGTAATGCGGGAGGGCGGGGGAAATATGTTGAGTTCCGGGAGGGAAAGAACCCGATTGACTTTGGAGAAAGTATGTCGAAGGCTAAGGTCAAAGTGATCGAAAAACAGATTGAACATTTCGGAAAATTTGGTGTAAAGAGTTAAACGTTCAGTAAGCAATAATGAACAAGTTGAACAAATAAATAAAAATAGGTAAAAGAAGAAAAATAAACAGGTGGAAGGGACAACCGGGGCAAGGAGTTTTGATGGCCACTGGAACAGAGTAGAAAGGGGTAGGGGCAGGAAATTTTGCTTTTTATATTACTCGAATCGAGTCTGCTGTCCCTAGAAAATTAAAGCATGGGTCTTTATACTACATGGAACCATGACGTTTTTCCACATAGTTTGGCTCAAATGATTGACGATCAGCCTTTCCGTAATATGACCTGACTACCCCGCAAAGGCAGGGCATTCTCCTGTCCGCCGACTGGGGACGCGCCCGAAAACTTTGTAGACGGAGCCCCTGAAAACCGATTCAGGTACCGGGGTACTAGAAACGAAAGAATCTTATAGATTTTGGAGAAAGTTGGTCAAAGGTCAATGTAATAATGACCGAGGATAGACTGAAATTTGCAGAATGGTTTTGGTTTCTGAATGATATCTTTAAAAGTTTACACTTGATAGGTTCTTTGCTTACAGATATTTCCAATTCTGTATTGATTAAAACTTTAAAAAGCAGAGGTTATATTCATCTATATATTGAAATGTCCAGATATTTAATAGTAACTTAAGAAGGTGGGAGGTTGGCTAGCCATAAACCTATTTAACCCACCATTTCTTTTGAAATGTCTGTACATGTAACCAGTCAGGACCATTGTGGTTGACAATTTTGCCGGTGGTTTCCACCTGATTTGTCTTTTATCTCGTGGACTTCGGCTCTTGACCACTCTGTTCGGTAATTTTGTTATTATCCCCATTTTGAATATTAAGTAGGTAAGAAAAAAATGTGAGAATATTTGGAAACTGGACAATTATATATAAATAATGATATCAAAAGTCGATAGATTCAAATGAAATATGGTCACATGATATATGAAGTTATACAACTGGGTTTCAGCCGTGAAAAAAATGAGTAAAAAAAACAATACGTTTTATTACCAAATATACCGATCTTAATATTTATTCTAAAAGGTGCATTGTATAAATATCTAGCATTTATAGATTTAATTATACCAACAACCAAATGCGTAATAGCCAGAGTGATTTAATCCACGGAGATAGTTATTGTAAATTCATAGGAATATTGATGCTAATTGCGACAAATAATTGAGAAACAATATCTTTTTCTAGTTGTAAATGTCATGACAAAATAAAACTTAACATGATGATCAAAACTGCACATTTTTCACATATCTATATGATTGTTTTTTCATTAAATCAAAACTGCTTCAATATTATTTAAAAAAATTAGGCATATAACCATACGATTTAATCACTTATTGACGAGTATTTTTGAATTCACGGGCATAGTTTGAACTGTTTCCAGTTCTTATTCTTATTTCACAATGGTATAAAATGTATAGGAGTATCCGGATCATGATAAAATAAATAATAATACTATATATTGGCAAACGAAAACAGAAACAAAAGGCAGAAAAGGAAAAACATCCCAAAACACTACAATAACGGAGAAAACATGACAAAGATAAACAAAAACAAAAAACAAAGTCACTTCAGAAAACACTAGAGGTATCATACATGTGCATGGAAGGGTAACCATGATCTGCAGCTTAAAGCGGGACACACAATCAAACAGTTCATTTATCTTTGAGTCTTGTTTGTACTTATAGCTCTCATAATTTTTCCAAGTTGTATCGTTCATGTAACAAAAACGTCATATCAAAGACGTCAAACAATGGAGCTTAGAACATATGTGAAAATAGGTCTTTAAAATCTAATTTTAAATAATAATTTGTGCATTTTGTATTCTTGCATTTATAGGATAACTTGTTGGATACGTTTATTCGAACAATGGTATATTAGGTTTGTTTTAGGCCAAGGTTATCTGACCTATTGTACCATTTGAACACTTAAATTTGGAATTTTCTCAGTAATTTACTATTCTTGGACATTCGTGTATATTACTGTGTGAGGTTTTCCTGCATTCCCTTACGTAAATTATAAAAGTTTTTTTTTACACTTCATAAAAACTGACACACAGACCAGACTGTCAATTTAAGGATGTAGCGTTGTTCCTCATTTAGCAAGTGAATTAAACCAACGCCGGTGCTACGTACTTAATACGATGTATGGGTGTTTACTCATAGTGTACGGCCTCATGTTGACATCTAGATGAAGAAAACAATAATAGCTTTTTCTTCCTTTCGTTGGCCTTGTGTATTTGTAGGGATTTAATCCCTTGTATAATAATGTACATCTATAACACGATTTCATTAACCCGCTTTTTTGTTAACCTAGAGTCAAATTTCTGGACGAACCCTATCTAACATATTTAAAATTCAAATGCATGGACCACCATGGTATAAATCAGCTATAACCTATGGGGCAAACGCCCTCTTAATCATTATAACTTCTAAATTTTTCCCGTCCTTTTCATATCATTGAAGGCTTCCTTGGGAAACCTTTTTGGGCGTTAACAACGAACCGACTGATCGTTATGGTGATATAATTACACATTGCACAACTCATGTAGGATGCATTTCCAGGGCCCAATGATTTATCAAAAATATACAACTATTATACCTGAATGATGATTATACTTGGTTTGGAAAATGACAAATGTAGTAGAGAATTTAAGTTTTTTGTTTATTATCAATATCTAAAGGATATCTAATCCTTTTACTGATATCCTGAGGTAGAATGTCTCGGCAATAAAAAAAAATAGTTCATTATATGTCATTATATGTCAGCATATCTTAATATAATCCACAATTATTTTATTTTTTTTTTTTAGTTTTCATCAAACATTTCTATGATGCATGCCATCGGCTATTATACAAAATTGACACACATACTGTCAATCTAGGATGCGTTGTTCGTCATTCTACAAAATAACTCCTCTCTAGTAGAGGTTGGGGACCGTCATGAACTTTCTTTGTGAATGTCTATATTTCTTTTGTTTTTGTTCTAGAGCTATGGCCATTATCCATTATATTTTTTTTATCATAATTTCAGAGATTCATTTTTGGCATTCGAAATGAGTTTCAAAACATTATCATTAAGCACTGCAAACACGATGATTTTAAAAATTAATAATATCCCAACAATATATGTACCTCTTAAAATGACACTGAAAATAAACAATTAAAAAGGCAAATGAAAAGTCAAACATTCACAATGAATGCAGTAGTTTCAATATTTCATAGGTATGCATCTCAAACTTTTGTTTGAATATGGGTTGTAAACTGAAAAATATCTTGCACGGAAATTATGTTTTTAAACTCCAGAAGGGCTCTTTGTCCCGTCATAGTTGGTGTAAATAATTAATGAAAACAATTTACAAAGCACTAATTGACCAATGCAAATGTCTATATAAAGTTCCGCATTGTATTTTTTCCAAAGTGATTAAATGCAATAATACAGTCGTCTTTCTACATAATTTTACAATTTGTTCATGTGAATTATATATAGTCTCTAACATTGTTTCCAGTTTATTACGTATATTTCTCACATCGAGATAGTTAAATTTTCACATTTTAAAGTTCGAGGTTTATCCGAGAACTTTAAAATGTGAAAATTTAACTATCGAGATGTGAGAAATTATCATAATAAACCGGAAAACAATGTTAGAGATTTTTTCTCTAATTCCTACTCAATTTATTTGACGTAAAGCGATCTCCGTAGTCTCCAGTCGCCAGTATGCCGCCATTTTGTTGCTATCATCGTTGCTATGTGTATCATTGCGCCTTTCATTGAAAGGGGTGTTGAATGTAATATTTTTGATAAAATATGTCATATTATCAATTAATTTAGTTATTTTAGTCATAAAAATGTAAAAATCAATTCGCTAGACAATGATGCAGGTGTTAATTTCATCAACATCCGGTTGCACTATTTCTAGAAACTGACACGAGACAACCAATCAGAAAGTGAGATCAATGTCTAAACATGTTGATTATTAAGTTCATCTAACATCATTTGGGAAGTATTTATTTTGAACAAGAATTAGAGAAAAATTTATATGTGACATTGACGTCATCCAAGAGACATTATGATATTAGAAGAGTTTGTAAAAAAAGTTATAGTCTTCTTTGTTAAGTAAAATGAATGTCAAAAACTATAACTATTGCTGCAAGACCAGACAATGGTTTAATTTAAATCAATAGGAGGTTGAGAACACTTTAGAAAAATACACTCAAGAAACAGTCTTACAAACTCCATCGAAAACCTGAGTCTCCTTGAATGCTAACAAACAGACATCTTTCTAATCCATAAAACAACGGCAGTGGAATACCGAAGGAACAAGGGAAGCGCAGACCACAAAAATCGAGCAAAAACGGCAACAGAGAAAAAGAAAGACAAAACAAGGACATGAGACAGGTACAATGCACGGAAATAAAAAGACGACACCAAAAACTAAGGCACTCATAGTGTGAACTCCCATGAAAACCGGGAGTGACATCAGGTGCTCCAAATGGTAAGCATGTCCTGTTCCGCTAGTGGCACCAGTCACACTATCAGTGAGTCAATCCAAGGTTGAGTCAAAACCGGTTATGTCAAATCCGTGAAGACGTGAAATCTAGCTGAAAATGTCCGTTTTCATTTGGGCCACAGACACGTCATATCTGTTAATGATATCATGGAGACGGCCATAAAATTTCTGAAGGAATGAAAGCAACAAAGGCTGAACCAATCCCTGACTAAACAACTTTTGGGACAGTGTTTTGTTCTATTAAAAAAATCACTGTATAAACTACATCGTGACAGTAACGAATCAACTGTGAAATGTACACTTCATAGGCTGGAGAGGTAGGTATATATATATTGCTGCTCAGAAAGGGAAAATTCACAATTGGGAAGTTAAAATCATCACGTTTGTCATATAGCTTAGATTTCAAACGTCCATCTTTATCAATGTATATAAACAGATCTAAGTACGAAGCTGAAGTAGGTATGTCAGTAGTCTCTTTAATTTCAATCTAATTGGGATAGATCTGGTGTAAATAATCCTTGAATTTTGGATTATTAAGAGAAAGTACATCGTCTATGTAGCGGAAGCTGAAATTAAAGGACTGGGCTTAATGTTTATGTTTTTCTGTGTTAGCCCTTGTAAAAATTGGCCTCATACGTGTGAGAAAAGAAAGAGATCAGCTAAAAACGGCGCGCAGTTAGTTCCCATGGAATCCCGATTGTCAGTTGAAAAACGCGACCTCCAAATTCGACAAAAATATTATCGATTAAAAATTCCAACATCTTGATAACGTCATTCTCCGTGTACTTCTTGTTTGACTCAGTGTGGTTCTTTACAAAATATGTTTGTCTTTCCCTACTACTAAGCAAGTGTATCTGCGTTTTTAGTGCAGAAACATTGATGTATCAAATCAGAAATTAGTGTTTTCAATTTATTGTTTGGCAGAGTAGTATAAAGAGTAGAAAAATCAAAAGTTTGTATGCCGTGGCAATGGGTAAGACTGCTAGAGGATAGCTGTTCAAGAAAAACTTGAATCCACATCTCATTGACGCCGCTCATGGAGTAGACTTTATCGCAGTAACTTTTCAGGCCATATCTGACTGCGGTCAATAAAGTAGTAAGGAGCTTAGAAAGTGGCTTAGTGGTGGATCTGGAAGACCTCGCAATGAATATCAGTTTGTACGGGTTCTTGTGAAGTTTAGAGACCCAGTAGATGTAGGGGAGCTGATTGTTTTCATCACCCGCTTTGATGCCAAAGGATGTTAAAACTGAGTTGTGATTTTCAATAATCTCCTAACTTGATAGTGTAGTGGGAGTATAAGTTGGGTTTCCTGATGAACTATCATTTCCCATCTCCTTAACCAGACAGTCAAGATAGTGTTTCTAACACACGAACAGTATGTTGTTAGACGCTTTGTCTGCAGGGACAATAACGTAATTTTCGTGGAGGTTGTCCATCGTTTTTCTGACGAGGGGATCTTCAAATAAAAGTGATAAGCACAATGATCGATGATGAAAATCAAGCTCACAAACCAGTTTTCACTTTTAAGTCGATTTCATTCTATATGCTGTAATATCATACCTTATTCATTTATGCACAATACATTGGACTACTAACTACCAACAACTTCTTTGTTTATCTCGTATTTGTCGTTTGTTTTAATTTAAAGAGTTTGTTTCAGTAACAGTTTTTCTGCTTGTTGGGTTTTCTTTTTAGCTCACCTGACATCAATGGTCAGTTTCAGCTTAAGCTATGTTCCTGGACTATAGGACACAATCAACACTCGAAATACAACTGAAAGTCAATATTCAATGTTCATTTCATTATTATGAATTAAAAAGAAAAAAATAACATACTTTTCTTTTCAATAATGCTTTTATTTCTAATATTCTGGGAGTCCTTACAATTATTCATTAATTTTGATTATTGTTTTCTTAGTTTTCTTTTCGTAAACAAAAAATGCCAGTATTTTTGTTCTTTACATTCATTTAAGCTTTTCTAAATTTTGTTTGAAAATATTACATCTTTGATCCCATTTACAAAATGTAATAAACGCAACAAGTGGATGACATAATGTAAAGAAAAGGACATGGCATTGACCAAAACAAAACCCAATATTTTTATTTGGGCGTTATTTAGGGCATTTTCATTATTTTTCTGGTATCACTTTTCAAAAACGACGACAGTAGAATACCCAAGGAACAAAGGAGTGGTATTTACAAAAATCGAGGTCAAAAGACATGACTTGACCAAAACCAGAACACAATAATAAATAATGACGTTAGACAGCTAAAAAGCAAACAAACAAAAACACAACATTACAACATCAAAACGATGTAAAAAAATGATGAAAAAAATCACAACATTCAAAACGATTCATAACCAAGATGATATGATCACCTTAGCATGTAACACAAGTGTTTCTGTCCTAAAGAATAGGACACGTTTAAAATTGATTATTTTAAAATCAGGTAAATTTTTTGTCTTCTGTAATATCGACAAATAAATTGTTATTGAAATAGAGAGTAATGGTCTATCGGTTATGGTTGATAATGATCTCAAGCCTGTTGTAAGGCTAGATACTATTCCTAAGTCTTTGACCTACTGTTGTCTGAAAACACTTAAGAAGGTTCGCTCATAATCTGGTTTCTGGTTATAATTTATAATTTTTTGCCCGTGGACCCGGTTATTTTTTCCATGTCATTTTATACATCTTGATGATCATTCTTTAAACATTTCATTAAATTTTATTTAATCATGGTCAAACCTTGCTTATGTTAAAACTTTGGGGAAAAGTTCAGATGCCCGCCAAAGTTTCAATCACTTTTGCCTCAAAATGAAACCATCAGCTAATGAATTCAATTGACTTAAATTACTTCTTTATCAAATTTCTTACATTTATTTGAAATTTCATTAATTTTCAAATGGAGTAACAAACCCTCTGAACTCACTCATGATATCACACTACAATCAGTCAGTATGATTACCTTCACATGTAACACAAGTCTTTCAGAACCGTTTGATTATTTTACATATAAATTTATGTTTTTTATACAACTACAAGTTAATACACATCAGCAAGATCCTTTCAATACACATATGGTGACACTGTGTGTGTATCTGTTTGTGATGCATGTCTTTCAGGATTAAATCTACATTGGTGAAATGATGGATTAACCCCGAATGACGGGTGTCACTGGTGATTAATGAGTATTCTCATTCTGATTTGAATGATTTCCAGTAATTATCTACAATTTATCATGTCTATCATTAGCATGTGAGACAACACAAGAGATTTACAGAATAATACAAGAAAGCAAGCACACATCAAGAGTGTTACATTGGTTAAGAAAGTAAGTGAAATCTAAGATGACAATGGTAACATCGAGAGAAAAACCCAAACAAACAGAGAAATAACATCAGTTCAGCACAGAAAAGAAAAATGAAGACACACACACTTACAAAAAGATGAACAACACGGACCCAATAAAAAACATGGGTGAGATCATGTGAACCGGTAGAGAAATCAACTTCTGATTCTTATGAGACATCCGACGTGAAGAAAAACAAAAGTAGGAGCATCGAACATGATGTTTATGGTGTACCATGAGGGTCAAAAGTAAAATTGTGCATATGCTGTAAATATATAGCCTAGGCTATATCTATCATAGTCTTAAGCTGCATTGTTAGTGCCAATCAATGTTGTATTTATTGTAGCTGATGCTATATTTTTGAAACTTTCTATAGTGTTGTGTACCATAAGGGTCAAAACAATATGTTTATTATTTTGCAGTGATATAGAACTGACTATATTTTGTTAAGATATTATGGAAAGGCTCTTTTAGTGGTGTAGTGTACTAAGAGGACCAAAAGAAAAAAATAGAGCCAGGCGATTTTTCACACATCATATGTAATATATGTAGGCCGATTATTGTATGTCAGTCTGAGTGTCAATCACATACAGTTAAGACCAATCTATGTTTTCCTATAAATAGAATTAATTTGTTTGTTGCTTAAAATCATGAATTGATAGTCTATAACAGAGCTACATATAGTTAAGCAAAGTTTGAATTTGTTAATTTAAAATTTTACATTTAATTATAGAATCAGTTGACTTTAGACGGGCAATATCCATTAGATTCTTTGATTAAACTCAAGTTATAAAGTATCAATGTTTCTGCACTATTGTATAATGCATATTGTCTTTCAATACGATGCATATCTCTGGTTAACTTTTACAGTCAAAATCATAACGGTACTATGAATAAATAAATAAAGCATGCATCTTTTGTGTTATAAAGTTGTTAATGAAATTATGCAGTTGGTGTGCTGAGCGTTGTCAGGAGGCGTTATAGAAATTCCCATTAAAACGCCTATTCATGTTTAAACCATTGTTGTGACGTCATCTATTGTATTAACTGTGGATTCTTTTTAAAGAACCCACGGTTATCTCCTATTTAAAGTTTAAAAACGTCCCGGGGGAAATGTATGTTAATTACATTTTACTGCGAACTGATTGTCCGATCAAGCGAAATAGTTTTGTTCGCATCGAGTGTTGAAATGCCTTCGTTTGGCACAGATCTTTTTGATTTTCGGAGGGGGGAGGGTTGCTGGGATTTTCACCCGAGTTGGGAAACGTTTTGGACCGCATGCTAGGAAATCTTTTGCTTGTTGGGCGAGTTTTTTTTTCTAATGAACAGCGCGAGGGCTAGATTATTTTTTAACCAAGGTGCTGGTGACGGAGATTTTCTTAGCATAGTCCGGGGCCAGAAATCCCAGGCCCACACCTGAAAATCGAATGGTCTGTGCTTTACTTGGTCGTTTAAACTAACCTCAGTAATGTATATATTGTACATGTTGTAGAAGCTGGCAACATTGTAATTTATAGTACAACTAGATTCAAAATATATATCTGATAAATACACGGAAATGTTCTATTTAATTTCTTCACAACATCAAAAAAAAAATATATAATCTTTTACGAGTTCCCTCCAGTTATCAGTGTTAGTTCAAAATATATACAAAATTCTATACCCAACTGTGGCGAAAAGCACAGTCATAGATAACGGGCTTTACCAGCTGTGCTGAGATGATCTATTTCTTCAAGAATATATGCATTTGGTAGGAGGAAATTCAAATGAAATATCCGACTTGTACACTTTTTTTAATGAATTCATATTTTTCTGTACCACTTAACTGCTTATTAAACAAAGGCCTTTGACATAGCAAAACCTTGAAATATCATTAACAGGGGTTATAACATGGGATCCCAAGCTCTCTGTGAGCCCGGAACCCATGTATGTACAGCCCAGATTCCTATGAGTGGAGCCCGGAGCCTAGTGTTGGAGCCCGGAGCCCTTGTTTTCGAGCCCGAAACCCTGTGTTGTAGCCCAGATCCCCACGTTCAAAACGGTTAGAGTCAAGAGCCCATGTTTTCCCTTGAACTTAAAGTTTTTGGCAATTCTCTTGTTAAACAAGAATTTCAGGATATCGTGACCTAAGCAAAGAAATAAAAGGACTTAAGAATAGTTAAAATTGGACTTGAACTTTATATTCCTAGCTCAATTTTTTTAATATGTTACTGTTTAGAAAAAAGTAACATTAGGCTATAATAAAAAAAAAATATCCTACATTCTCATCCCCTCTCGCCCCGATTTTTTACATGCCTGAACAAATTTTATTTTGAATTTTTTTTGGCAAAATTTGGTACATTTCTTATATAATTAAATCATTTTTCACAAAAAAGATAAAAATATAAAATGAAAGTCGCCCACCCGCCCAAAATTTTGAGAGAAAAATATAGATGAAAATCTAGGAATTATCTTATTATGGCCTTACCTTAAAGTTTTATTTATGATCTGTACTAATGACACATAAATTGCCAAAATGGTAAGAATTGCTGAATTTAACCAAATGAAAAGAAGCGAAATGTTATGAAAACGTTGACAGTTACGAAGTCTTATTTTACAGTTCTTCAACTTATTTTAAAACTCACTAAATTAGAAGTACGTGGATATTTAACTGCCATTTATTTGTCAAGTCGTGACAATGTACCCTGAATATGACATTTTTAATAATTTGTTTTAATAAACATACTAAAGATACTGGATCTGCCACTCGGCGTTTTGCATTTGATAAGATAAAAGTTGGAGCTTAAAAGTTGAGATTAAAAAATAAATTATTTGATATCATTCTTTCGTACTTATTCATTTTTTTAATCTCAACTTTTAAGCTCCAACTTTTATCTTATCAACTTTTGCCATTTGAGAAATAAATGTAAAAAAGTAACTAATGAGACATCGAATCACTTTCGGTATTTTTTCAGGTTTTACCAACATATCTTCTTTTAATGCATAGTTCACGTATTATACCTGCGTCATATGAAAACAAAAAATCGGCGCAAATGAAAAATAAAATCGGCGCAAATGAAAAAATGAAATCGGCGCAAATGAAAACATTGAAATTTATAAAATCGGCGCAAATGTCATACGCTCCTGCCGCTGTTTAAAAAAAAAAATTGTTGAATTCTTTTCATCCGTTTCCATTGAAAAAGTTTTTGTATGATGGAACTTTATCAATAAGTAATATAATAGACAGCTAAGTGAATAGTCATTTTGTCAAAATACGTACAGCTAAGTGAATAGTCATTTTGTCAAGGACAAGGTGCGATAAGGGGTTCATTTGGCCCAAGATTCCAGTGAATTTCTAAGTTGCCCCTCAAGGTCGGTTTCAAAGTTGAAATATCATTTCCAGAAAAAATACAAAAGTTAGAACCAATGACGTCACAAAAGGTACAGTTCTGACGTCATGTAAAGGTTACTTTTGAGCATTTTCATAGAAATATACCGAATTTGGCAGATTTTCGAACAGTTTTCCTTACCGGAAATATCGAGCACATTCAAGAACCAGTTTGATGATTTACCAACTTATTGGTACACATGAACTAAACCTCTCATATAAATATTTTTGTGGTTCTTGCATGTGCTCTATATTTCCTATGCAGAAACAGTAGTCAAAATTGATAAAATTTGTCATTTTTTGACAAAATCTTCAATTTGTCCCTTCTTCTACACTCAAAAACTCAGTAATGATACATCAATGTTTGAGAAATGTTACTGTTTACTGAAAAGCCATACCCATAGAATATTTCAATGAGAAAATTCTATGAATTAAACCAAATTTATTTTTCAGGCCAAATAAGGCCCTTACTGCCCCTACTCCTTTCTTCCT
>MJUU01019944.1:194429-207605 GCA_002080025.1 Modiolus philippinarum
AACAAGGGCTACGCGTAGCCATATATCCCCGCCGAACCAGAAATTTGAAACCCCACATATTTGTGGTCATTTTCAAAGTTAAAAAGGGGCATAACTCCTACAAAAATACTGAACCAGGGCTCATCTTTGAATTCGGTTAAGGCATCCTTAAACTAAAGCTACTGAGTAAATATTAACCAAATCCAATGAAAAATAAATTTTCTAGAGTGCTTACAAGGAAATTTCGTAAATTTTCAAAGTTAAAAAGGAGCATTACTCCTACAAAAATATTCGACCAGGACTCATCTTCGAACTCGCTTGAGGTATCCTTGAACTAAAGCTACTGTGTAAATATTATCCAAATCCAATCAGAAATAAATTTGCTAGAGCGCTTACAACGATATTTTATCAATTTTCAAAGTTAAAAAGGGGCATAACTCCTACAAAAATATTTGACCAGAACTCATCTTCGAACTCGCTTGAGGTATCCATGTACTAATGCTACTGTGTAAATATTATCCAAATACAATGAGAAATAAATTTGCTAGAGCGCTAACAAGGCTTTTTTGTCAATTTTCAAAGTTAAAAAGGGGCACAACTCCTACAAATATATTCGACCAGGACTCGTCTTCGAACTCGCTTGAGGCATTCTTGAACTAAATCTACTGTATAAATTTTATAAAAATCCGATGATAAATAAGCTTGCTAGAGCGCTTACAAGACGGACGGACGCACGGACGCCCGGCATTACCATATCCCCGCATCGCGATGCGGCGGGGATAAAAACAAATGAACAAGAATGCAACAACTCTAAAACACCAGCAGTGGGAACCCCTACAAAATGGTGGTATCGTCAGGTTCTCTGGAGGGTGACAGCACCCGTCACACTGCCAATCAAAAGTCAAGTTTTGCGATATTCGGTGTATGTCAGTTCGATAATAAACTCTTTGTCTAATCATAGAATGACAGTAGAATATCGAAGGAACAAAGGAGTCGAGTTTACAAAAATCGAAGTCCAAAGACAAGGGCAAAACCAATTAATGATGTTAGACACAGAAAACAATGACGTTAGACAGATACAAAGCACATAAATAGAAATTTCAACATTCAAAACAAAGGCACTCACAATTTGAACTCCAGTGAAACTGAGAGCGACATCAGGTGCTCTGCAGGGGTAAGCATGTCCTGCTGTTAACACCATCCGTTTAACGGTCAGTGGAGCATTTATGTTTTTGAAAGATCTGAAAGTTAGCTGGTTGGTTAAAGTGATTTGCTAACCCTGAGACAAAACCAATTACAATCCATGGCAATCAAAAAGATGTCTTTTCTCATTTTGTAAAAAAGAAACACCGTAACGTTGTATCAAATCTTAGTGACCACCGTATAACTTCTTTAGTGACAATTGCAACAGTGACTAAAACAGCCTTGGTGCATAAGTTTTTGAGTCTATTAATAAAACCGCTGTACAAGCTATTGTTGCTAATAACAAAGGAGCGATTTATCTCTTATTTAAGTGCACGGAACTTCACACCTCTTTGTCTTAGCAAGTTTGAGAGCTCAAAAAAGACTTGTTTTCTATTTTCCCTTTTATTTTATTATGTAATTCGCCGTTTCAAAAGCATTGTGGGTACAGCGTACACTAAAATATTTTGATTTGTTAAGAACGTAAATAACGTAACGTCATTGGACGAAAATCGATTGTTCGTACAACAAATTTTTAAAAACAATCACTTAACCCACAATCCTTTAGTTATCTCATACGAAAATATCATAGGGTTATGTCAAATGTTAATTGTCTTCCTTTTATAATTGTGTTCATGGCACATACATGTACCCATGGGACAGAGCACATTTCACCATCCTTGTGTATTATATGGTGAGAATTCAAAATTTTTCCGAAAAAAAAATCACTTGGAATGTTTAATATCTAAATTTCCGAATATTTTTTCTTAAATTGATGAGTATCTCACAGTTCTATTCTGGTTTTCGTCAAGATCCTACTGGTAATTTGTGTTCTTTCAGCTTTTACACATATTTTGGTCTTCCAAATGTTTTGATTTGATGACTTTTGGTATTAAATTATTAAATTGCACAATTGCATGAGTATCTCTTATGCTAAGTGCAAGTCTCTATATGATTAGAATTACTGATTATCTAGTTGTTAAACGTTAAATATTTTCTTAAAAAGAATGTGGATGGTTGAACATAAATATAGTATATCCTTCCGGATCAAGTGGAGTACGATATTTTTCCAGTTCGAGATAGTCAAATTTGTGATTTTCCCTTTCTTAGCAGCAATATACCTACCTCTCCAGCATATAAATTGTACATTTCACAGTTGATTCGTTATTGTCGAGAATGTAGTTTGTACAGTGATCCCAAATGAGGACATTTTCAGCTGGATTCGCGTCTTCCCGGATTTGAGTACCGATTTTGACAATTTCCTGGATTGACTCACTCACAGAGTGACGGGTGCTGTTAACAGAGCATGACATGCTTTACCTTCCGGAGCACCTGATGTCACTCTCAGTTTCACTTGAGTTCACACTGTGAGTGCCTTTGTTTTAAATGTTGTGATTTCCATTTCTGTGCTTTGTGTCTGTCTAACGTCATTGTTTTCTGTGTCAAACGTCATTGTTTTCTGTGTTCTCGTTTTGTCCATGTTTATGGACCCCGATTTTTGTAAATTCCACTCCTTTGTTCCTTAGGTATTCTACTGCTTTTGTTTCAACAAGCAAGCTTTAGTGAGCATGTTAAAATCAGAAATTTAACTATCGAGAATGGAAAAATATCGTAATCCACGAGCAAACGGAAGGATATATTGTTTCTCCAATGACTTTTACTGTGTTTCAGGTGCAGATTCTATGGTTCAGCATTGTTGTCAACATTGGTTGCGCTATCTGGGTAGATCCAGAGTTTGTTACCGGACTGTGACAAAACCGGACTTTTTACTGGTAGTGTGACGGGTGCCACGCATGGATCAGATAATGCGTACCCTTCCGGAACGCCTGATGATACTTCCGGTTTTCGGTGGAAGTTGTCCTTGTTATTGTCCGACCAATTAATACACTCAAAGCTTTTCAAACTTTTACCTAGGTACTGTTTTAGGGTTAAAGATGTAACACGTAACCTGGATTTTAGTTGGTTTTGTCTAAAGGGTTAGAAAATGACAATTACCAATAAGTCATCAAACAGATCTTTCCATTCTAGATTCTTGCTGGCTGTGTGACGGGTACCATGCGTGGAGCAGATCATACTCAACCTTCACCTGATGATACCTCAGTTTTTATAGGGGTTCACACTGCTAGTGCTTTAGTTTTGTGACGTTCTTGTTCTTTTTTGTTTATTTGTTTTGTCTTTTTCATACTGTCTCAATTCGTGTTGCTGTGAATTGTCGTGATTTTGGATTTATGATTTTAGAATTTCCTTTTCTTCGGTATTCGTTTGCCGATGTACTCAAAGCCTAGTAACGATGACGTCACACGAGACTTTATGAATGAAATGAAACGTTGCGGGAAACATCACACAGAAATTTAACCAACGTGTGGATTAATCACAATACGTATTTTTAACCAACTGGGCTAACACGCTAAGAATTGTAGAAATGTACTTACGGCCTTTTGGTAAATGATTTGAGTTTATGTACAAGATACTAAATACAAATAAAATGGAACTTGCTTCTAAATTGCTGATAACATCTTGAAGTCAACAAAAGAACATCTAAAGTCAACAAAAGAACATCTTGAAGTCAACAAAAGACTCAAAAGTTTTCTTCTGTGCCGCCTGTAAAGATGAATTAGAAAAGAGGTATCATCAACACATACTGACTTATATAAAGACTGAGCTTTTTTAAAGTTTGACAAATAAATCAGAAATGTGAGCAATATAATGACAGATGCGTAGAGGAGTGTATTTTGATAAACAAAAAAAAACATGGCATAATATTTCCACGGACCTGCATTGTACAACGAACACAAATTGAACGAAGGAAACTCTCTCAAACACAGAACTTTAAATTCAATGACACTTATGCCATTGATATATTAAACAGATATATTTTTTGCCATCACGTTTGAAAATTAGATACAAATATCTCACCCAAAAGAGCTGTCACATGAAAACACCTTATTCGTCGTGTATATGGCATTCTCAATAACAACGCGATAGAATACCGAAGGAACAAAGCACAAGTCCAGAGACAAGGAAAACCCAAGAACACCAGAAGAAGGAGGACCAAAGACACTACATGCCCACAAAACACACAACCACTACTTATACAACACAAAAAACTAAAGCACTAACAGTGGGAACTCTCCAAAAAAAAGAGCGACATCAGAAGCTCTGGAAGGGTCAGCATGTCCTGCTCTGTATACAGCACCCTTCACACTGTCGGTGGGTCAATTCAGGGTAAGGTCTAAAACGGTAATGTCAAATCGGAGAAGACAATCTAGCTAAAAATGGAAGTTTTCATTTGTGACACTGACATTTCATATCTTTCTATCATGACGTGGCTTCAGACGGCCGTACAATTTCTGAGGGAACGAAAGTAACAACTACTGAATATATCCCTTACTCAATTTTTTTTTTTTTTTTTTTTTTTGGGGGGGGGGCGTTAGTGCTTTTGCTCTTTCCACAAAGTCAATTTATGAACTGTACGCTCTACAGTAACGAATTAACTGTAAAATATACACTCGATATGCTGGGGAGGTATATATATTGCTGCAGAGAACGGAAAAGTTCACAATTGAAAAGTCAAAATCATCACGTTTGTCATATAACATAAATTTCAGACGTCCAATGACTAAATACCGAAGTTGCTGTGAGTCTAAATTTTGCATTATGCGCATTTCGACAACTTACGTCTCTTCAGTGCAGACAAAATTAAAACCTTTGGAAAACCATAAATTCAAAAATGTTTAAAAACTAACAGAGAACAAATAACTCATATGATCTAAACGGAAAGCCAAACAACTTTTACGAAAATTTTGATATTGTAAGGTTCCACATAGAATCTTATATGAATAATAAAAATACAGCAAAATTGGGATGTACCCATATGACATTTATCATTTCAAGATCACTTGAAGATCTAGATTTTATTTTGTTTCTTTGTTGGTTTAAATTGCAAAAATAAAGGGGGGGGGGGTACTATGATATTTTTTCAAAAGATTTTGATGCTGAACGGCTAGAAAAGACTTGCGGGGGAATACATGATTTTTAATACACAGGATTATGTTTTTGTTATCTCTTCAACAATTTGGAAAACGGTTTGACCTTACATCGCTTGTTCCAGAATGTCGTTTGACATTTACAAATTCGAGGAACGTGCATGTCACATATTTTCTACAAGATAGAGAAGTTGAATTTTCGATGAATCATATGGAGACATTATGATCATTTTGCAAATGCATATTCATTGTATTTAAATTAGAAAAAGAATCACGTGACTTATCATCATTCTCACCAACGCCGACTTCGTCAATACAGCTTTTATTGCTAAAACACGGATATTTGGTCTTACCCGTTACTGTATTCCTTTTCAAAATCACTTTGACACTTCCTTATGACGTTTTCAATTTCAAAACAAAACGTAAATCGAGAGTTTTTATTGAAAACGCTGATTTTATAAATTGATACATCTTCAAATTGGGGCATATTTAGCTTCCGGAAATTTGAGTTTACAAAGTACATAATTAAGGTTTGTAGCAGCATTTTCTTTGGCACTCAAAGTTTTGTTGTCTTACCATGTATCTTGTTTTTGTATTGATTTTGCACTTAAACTTTGGCAATGAAGCTAGGGAAGTTGAACGTTTTCAGCCATTTTGTCAAAGTATTTATGATGGGATATTAAAGGACTCGCGCCTCGGATTTTCATATGGCTTAGGAACTTTGAAAATATCTTCTTAGTCAATCTGATACGATTCGTTTGACTGCATATCAAATGTCCTATCAGAGTTTAGCCTTGTATTTGATCTGCAACTCGGTTTTTAGCAAGAATAGCTATTTTTCACAATTTTGCCTATTAAATACAATGGAATTCCGGCACCCGTATTTGACTCTGCAATAAAATATGCAAATGAGCAAAAATGCACAAGATTTCTCCATATGTAGACAAAAAAATCAAATCAAATAACCAGAAACAACTTACACATATTCGAAAATTATTTTACACAACTGGAAAATAAAGGCGTCATCGAATGTAATTGTTCACTATGTCTTGGGACTCGGACAGCAGTATTGACTTGGCTTCGGCGTTGCCTTGGCCCAATACCACCGTCTTTGGACATGGCACAGGCCTAATATGAAAAAAATACCATTTTATAACCCTATATTATAAGACATTAAACTGTGATTGTATTTTGGTTTTTCTATCAGTTTCTATACATCAGCGCTTTTCTGTACACAATTTTGTGTAAAGTATAAAGATGAGGATTATCGTTATCGCGGATGTGAATTTATCTAATGATAGTTTTGTTTTGCATCCGAATAAGACGGCTATGTAATAACTTTGTTCAATATTATGTTCCAAGAAGAAACTTTTTTTTGTATTATTCTGAAAATAAATGGTTTGTAGAAAATCCATCTTGTCTTTTGCAGCCAACAGCACTGATTGAGAAAGTTAAAATAAAACATATATTAACATATCACGACAAGATAGAGGTGATATCGAAATTCTAAGCAAGTAGTATAATTTGAGTAACTACACAATTCCCTCATTTTCAAGGGATGTTTGCTTCCATCATTCGTCTGCCACATTGTGAAGAAATTTTTCTATATCATGTTATAAATATGTTGTGTTGCATACATGTATACTATTAGTAATTTGTTTTGCGAGTATAAAATTCTCTGCTTGTATTTCATCAAGTACGACAGCACGAGACGCAATGCGAACTGAGAAATCCATCCAAGCAAAAAAATAAATACTAATAGTGTTTTTATCGCTAATTCTGTTATTGTAAAATAACTGATGTATTTTCTCTTTTCCAATGAAATATTTTTTTTTAGTTAAACATAATTTTGTTTGTTAAATATAGCGCTTTCTTTCTTGGAATTAATTTTGCCACGAAACGTCACGCGATGGAATATTGATATGTTGACGTCCCATAGAGGAATGATTACGATAATATGTTCGTTTCAGCGCAGTGAAGTGATAAAACGATTATCGTCGCTCTTGAATAATTTAAAATTGCGTAAATTAGCGATAAATACATATAGCTTATTGATATACAATAACGTTTGGGATGCTCGGGTTCCTGTAGTTAAAATGGTCTTTATAACTTTTGTAAATGTTGAGGTAGGTCTCGAATAAAGAACTAGAAGCTCAAAGACTGAGCCTGTATCGCTCACCTGACAAAATGCTTCTATGCCATGCATGTCTCAAAATGATGTTTATTACTAATGGGGTTTAATGTTTAGCTTTGTTCTCCACTGGCACTCGTGTTTATTTTATTTTTTTTTCTGATCCTATTGAAATGAGTAATTTTTGCAAAGGACTTTCTTGAATAGTTTCAGAGAAGATGATGAAAAGGATCGTTTTCTCATACCGGGCTCCAATGTTAAACTATGTTCTGCACTGGCGGCCATTTTTTTTTTTATTGGATGTAAATGAAATGAGCAATTTTGTAAAGTATAATTAGTATATCATTCTTGTAAAGTTTGGTTGAATTTGTGTCAGTGGTTTCAGAGGAGAAGATGAAAATGTGATTTTCCCCATAGTGGTCAATGTTAAAATATGTTCCGTGCTGACCGCCATGTTTTCTATCGGATTGTAACGAAATGAGAAATCTTTGTTAAGGACCTTCCATACACCAATCCGTTAAAGTTTGGTTGAATTTGCTTCAGCGGTTTCAGAGGAGAAGATTAAAATGTGATTTTTCAAATAGGGTCCAATGTTAAACCCTAGTTCCGTGCTGGCGGCCATGTTTTTTTTTTGTCGGATCGGACCGAAATGAGCAATCTTTATAAAGGACCTTTAGTACATCATTCCTGTAAAGTTTGGTTGAATTTGCTTCAGTATAGTTTCAGAGGAGAATATGAAAATGTGATTTTCCCATGTCCAATTTAAAACTATGTTCCGTGCTGGCGGCCATGTTTTTAATCGGATCAGCATGAAATGAGCAATCTTTAAGGACCTTAAGTACATCATTCCCGTAAAGTTCCGGGCTGGGGCCATGTTTTTTGTCGAATCGGCAGTAAATGAGCAATTTTTGTTAAGGGCCTTTAGTAAATCATTCCTGTAAAGTTTAGTTGAATTTGCTTCAGTGGTTTCAGAGGAGAAGATGAAAATGTGATTTTCCCCATAGGGTCCAATGTTAAACCTAAGTTCGGGGCTGGCGGCCATGTTTTTCGTCGAATTGGAACGAAATGAGCACTCTTTGATAAGGACCTTTAGTACATCATTCCTGTAAAGTTTGGTTGAATTTCCTTCAGTGGTTTGAGAGGAGACGATGAAAATGTGATTTTTCCATAGGGTCCAATCTTAAACTATGTTCCCTGCTGGCGGCCATGTTTTTTATCGGATCGAAAGGAAATGAGCAATCTTTGTTAAGGACCTTTAGTAGATCATTCCTGTAAATTTTGGTTGAATTTGCTTTCATGGTTACAGAGAAGACGAACATGTGATATTTCCCATAGGGTCCAATGTTAAACCTAAGTTCCGCGCTGGCGGCCATTTTTTTGTCGGATCGGAACAAAATGAGCAATCTTTGTAAATGACCTTTAGTACATCATCCCTATTAAGTTTGTTGAATTTGCTTCAGTGGTTTCAGAGGAGAAGTTGAAAATGTGAAAAGTTAACAGACGACGGACGCCAAGTAAAGGCAATAGCTCATACTGACCCTTCGGGTCAGCTGAGCTTAAAAAGGAGACTCTGATGACGGATTATTCCATATTAATTTAAAGCTCATCCCGCTTGATAAAAAGCACGAGTAAAAAAATAACGAGTGTCTGTACATGTTTATTTGCAATTTGTGTCCAAACACTGTTACTAGAAATGTGCCTTAACTGCAGAAAGATTGTCAGGTTCCTTAAATTGATCGAAATTTGATTTCAAGATACATGTCAAGGGATAAAACGCTTACTTAAATCAAGTCCAGAATGTAGAGATAAGTGTAAAATGCTACATAATTTGTGTGTGTATATGTCAGAATTAGTTTATATCTTTAAAACGGCAAGAGATTTGGTTCATACAGTAGGCATATTTGCAATATAAAACTGAATAAAAAACCCATAAATGGCATCGGGCACCCTCACCATATCATAAATTTAACCCTTAGGTACATGACTGCCTACTTATTGTCTTAAAAGTGCTTAAGAGACATTAATTATGAATTGTGCTGTGAATTATGTAACAATCAATGCATTTAGTGCTTGTAACGGTTGTGAATTAGATTATTCTATGTCTTTTACAGAGTATGTAGTACAAACCTGTTTGCGTCTGTTTTTCTGTTTTCGCCAATTTGCAGAATTTGTTGGCATATTTGTAATAGTGTATTTAATTTTATTATCCACGTTGTCATGAACAACACCTCTTTCGTCATAAATGAAAGCGAATTACACGAAAAAGAGACTCTAAGAGCATGCATCGTTGACCTTGACCTATACCTTTAGATTTTTTCAACGAAATATATTCAATTATGTTGCCGCTGGCCCACAGGGACTTGCTCCCGATCTAGAAAAAAGTTGTTTACTATCAAATATGAATCTCCGAGAAAAAAAAACACAAGGGAAATCCTGTGCTTGATACCCTGCTCGCTTCGTTGTCAATTTTCTCAATAAAATAACCATTTAATCATTCATGCGGGATTCTCTGGACTTTTCATTCATTCGGCGATGAGATACCCATGTATCAAATGTAGTCTCCTGCACTAACGCGCCTGTTTTATTTATCGCCGACTGAATGAAATGTCCCGAGAATCCCGCGTGGATGATTAAAATTTAGAATGTGAAGGTCATGGTAGTTTCACATTCAGTGCCATGAACTGTGATGAATATCAAATACGAGTAAACGAATCGAGATATAGGAATGAAGTGGGACTTTCCTACAATATAAAATGCGTTTTCTGTTTAGAAAATCATTCGGGAAGAGAATGTAAAAGACAGAATTATAGGGTTTGTGTTATTTTATTGAGAAATTTGAAAACGAAGCGAGCGGGGTATCAGGCATAGGATTTCCCTTGTCTTTTTTCTCCGAGATTCATATTTGATAGTAATGATTTTTTTCTAGGTCGGGAGCAAGTTCCTGTGGCTGGCCTAAACATTAGATGAGGTATGAACATAAACAGCACAATTTTTAAAGATTAAAGTGTCCGAAGGTGATTGCGATTTATCCTCTGGATCTTTGAATGTACTTCAAAATAAGTCTTGTGTCAATCCATATTCTCCATTGGTGGCCATTTTGGATTAAATCAAAAACTTTGAAGGGAACTGCAAAGGGAATATATTATATGTACATTTTATATGCACATGATAATTATAAACTATTTTGATACCATTCTGTTTGAAACATAAAGAAGTGTTATTTTAGCATCTCAAATAGGCTTTTCAAGTTGCAAAAAATGAATATTAAGTAAGACAATTAAAACCTTTGAAATCCCTTCACACAATAAGAAAAAAAATTGTAAAATGCAAGACTTCGTGTCTCGGTGGGGTACTAAAAGTAAAATGCGAGTGAATTTCAAGTCTCCGGAGTATACTTCCTTACTATAAATTAGAGAAGCATCCGAAAGGTAAAACAACTATGACATCAAAGTACTTTAATATTTTATCCCTTAAGTTTCCTTAAGGGACACCTGCAGATTTACTACTACTGAATATAGCTTCTTATTGTCTTAACAGTACTTACGAGACATTAATTATGAATTGTGCTGTGAATTATGTAACAATCAATGCATCATTGGCTTGTAATGGTTGTGAATTCGATAATCTATCATTAAAACAGTACAAGAAACACATGTTACCATCTAATATCTGAAAGTGGTTTATTTATTCAAATGCATGTAATTCTAATCTGTTTTCAATCTCCGTATAACTCACAGAAACATTACTCAAGTTGAAAGACACCTCCATTTAATGAAAGTATCGTAAGATCAAGCTCAGCTAGGATATATATTAGGGTGGTCTTAAGTTCAATTTTCATGCCTAAGGACCATTCTAAGACGTACCTTAGGACAAAGTATCTTAAGATATATCTTATCAGTTAGGACACCTTCATTGAACGGACCTAAGTGTTTCGCTACTTGATGATTTATAATTATTGTCTCATTTGTAAAATTTTGCTTTGATATTCCCTTTGATGAAATATTTTGAAGAAAGTTTTTGTCTGTGTGCTTAGTTTTTAAATATTTTTACCCTAAGAAAATAAAAACAAACAACTGACAATACACACAAACTTATTACATATTTTAACCCAACGTTTGATTATAGGTTGCCAAATATTTTATTGAATTAAGTGTGTCTATCAGTCATCTGTAACTTGATATACAATTCTCAAGTGTTGCACGTATGCCTCAATCTAAAATATGGTTCAAGCCTTCCTTTACTTATGTTTAAATTTTAGTCTTAAAGTGAATTACATGATTAATTTAGTTATTGCAATTAGACAATCTGACAAGACGCTCATTGCAAAACCTCAAACAATTATCCAATCAACGGCCTTTTCTACCTATCAGTGCCTTAAGAATTTGTTGCAAATTCAAAAGGTGCTGATGAAGTTTGGCTCAATGTTATTTTAAATGTAGTTTTTCCTTATACAATGTGTTATAAACTATCACTAATTAAGAACAACACAGTACAAAAGTTTCTGATAAGGACCACACAAGAAATAGTGACAATAGAGCATCAATGTTTGAGAACATTATTTTGGACATATTTGTTTGTATATGTCATTGAACAGCTAATTATTCTTTGAGCCAGTTGAACTTTGTTCTATTAATTTAGCATTCATACTTTTTTGCAATTCTATCAATGAAATATTAAATAACTGTATTTGAAACAAAACCCATCAAACGCATAAAGAAAGTTTTCAGAAAATGAAGAATCGTTTCTATTTTTCAGTCGAGAAATATAAGACTGTAAAAAAGAAATGAATATATTACTTGAGTTGACCTCAATACTTGCCTTTGGTTTTTTTTCCAGATATCAGTAGTGACTTTCTGTCACAACTGTTAACAAATTCGATCAGCAATTAAAGCTATTAGCGGCAATTTTGTTTCAAACATAAAATACAAAATGTTACAAAATATAATAAGGTATAGACAAAATTATATTCTTACTACATTCAAAATAACTTGATAGCAAAGTTAACGTCACCGTTCACATTTTTTATGTTCTGAAAATAAAACGAAGTCGGAAACCATCGTAGGCTGTCAAAGTAAATAATTGATCAAATGTAAATAAGAACTACAGTTTCTTCTATATTCTGCTATTTATTCTACACCTATCATATCGGGCCCGAATTTCTAAGCAACCGAATCAGGTAATATTTATTTATATTTGCTGAAAACAAAAAGTTAAAAATGTATAATATTTGATCAAACATATCTTTTAAGGAGCAGTCTTAATGCTATGCTTCAAAACTGTGAACAGAAAGTGCATAACTAATATATGTAAAGTGCTTTGAAAAAAAAATCTTTTAAATGACATAAAGTGTATCATACCTATAGAGAGCAGCCGGAATCTTGAAACAAATTATTTCTATTGACACTTGTAACTTAAGAAAAAACTTATAATATGAATAACAAAGAAATTATTATTTATTCATGTAATCAAGACTAATTCCACTTGTTTTCATTGGTCAACGTACCGAAAAATAAATGAGATATTTTTCAGTCGATATACACTTCCTGTCAATATTTCAGTTTCGGGGTAGTCTAATATAGTGCCGTAAAATTATTCCAATACCAATACCGAAACTACAGTTGTTATATTGCATTCTATTGGGTTATATAGATTAGACTTCAAAAGAATTCGTTGGAGCAAAATTTGGACAATTGACTCGCCTACAAATTATCGTGTTTTTTATTTTGATTGTGAGGCGAACAGTTAATTTTTAAATAGATTATATCTGTTAAAGATATATTTCGACACAATGGCCAAAATTTGTGAAGTCATTAATTTATGAACTTACAGTCAGTAACAAAATGTTAAATTTTGTGTTTTGTATACAGATTGAATCCTATGCAGCATATTCCACACATG
>MJUU01019945.1:15433-29478 GCA_002080025.1 Modiolus philippinarum
GAACAACAGCAGTAGAATACTGAAGGAACAAAGCAATCAAAGTCCAGAGACAAGGCAAAAGAAAGAACACCAGAAGACCCAAGACACTACATGCCCACAAAACACACAAACACTACATATACAACACAAAAAACTTAAGCACTGACACTGTGAACTCTCTAAAAAAAACGCAGTGACATCAGGTGCTCCGTTAGGCTGCTACTGAAATCACTATCCTTATCACAGCAATAGACAACTTACTGCTAAACTTACTATCTTTATATCACAACAATGAACTACTAACTACATGATTTTTATATCGTTTCCTGACAAAACTTTCAGGAAAGATAACTCTGTAATACTTACTGTCAGCTTGTGGTTTAAACACCCTAAACAATCTAGCTACTAAAGTTCCATATTCTGATTCTAAACTATCACCTAAAGTTCCTATCATTGCTGCCAGAGCTTTTTCTCCACCAACACTTGTTAATCTGGTACTCTCGCTAAATAGAAATCTGTGGGAAAATATGCAGTGAATAAAATATGGTCTGTTACTTTGATCTTGGATTAAAGACATAAGAACATAGTTTTCAATAAATACATTTATTTCAACAAAATATCATTAAAATATCATATATGTTACCAATCTGCTATAACTATACATATATTTATCTTCTCTGCTTTAAATTCTTTTTAAATTGTAATCTCCAAAATAAAATTTTTTTGTATAAATGTGTATAACTCATTCATATTTTGGTATAAATGTGCATATATTATTAATATTTTTGTATAAATGTGTATATATTATTAATATTTTGGTATAAATGTATATAAATCATTGATATTTGGGTATAAATATGTATATATTATTGATACTTTAGTATAAATGTGTATACATATTTAATATTTTGGTTTAAATGTGTATAAATCATTGATATTTGGGTATAAATTAGAATTTATTATTGATACTTTAGTATACATGTACATGTGTACATTATTAATTTGATATCATTTGAGAAATTTGATTAGTGGAGAACTGATCACTTGACCCACTGTATTTTTAGAGATTGACTAGAAAACAGTATATCTAAAAGTCATATTGCATGTTACTAAAAATAGAAATGCATATCGCATGTTTCAATGAATGTTTATAATCTTGTTTAATTTATTTCATGTATTTTTCAAGAATCAATCACATATACATACACAATGTAATTATATTATAGTGCTAATTACTTTTTTAATATATTAATTTTTAAATATCTAAATATTTTAACTATATCTTGAATTTCATAATTTAGACAAAAAATAAAAATTCCTTTTCAGTGTTCATGTAAATTAATAATATAACAATTGTAGTCTGTGAATGAGGTTGATACAATGTTATATCGACCTCAAAAGGCATATTGACCTTGGATTTCATCCTCGGTCAATATGCTTTCCCCAGGTCTATATAACATTGTATCGACCTCATACACAGACTATATTTGTATAATATATATTGATATTTTGGTATAAATGTGTATATGTTTTTTTTTTAATTTTACTCTGCCAACTTTAAAATTGTGGTATAAATGTGTATAATTGTGTATAAATTATGGATGTTTTGGTACATTGATGAACATGAAATCTAGGTTAAGACAAACATGATGATTTTTGACTTCCCAATTGTGAACTTTCCTTTTCTCAGCAGCAAAATTTCTACCTTCAACTGTACTGTGGAAAAGCACCTAAAGTTTGATTCACAGTGAACAGAAAATATCTTTTACATCCAATTTTCTCCTGATGTTTTGTCTGACCAAAATCACATGTATATTCCTAGATGTACATCAAAACATCTAGATTTTGTACAATTGTGTACCACAATTATGTACTACATTTTATTCCTCAAAGGAGTGAAACATGTAAAATGATTCCATCAAACTTTGTTTTATAAGAAAAGTATTGAATTCAGAACTTAAAGAAAGGTTAAATACTTACTTAACAATAGGAACATCTACTTTCTTTGCAGAATTTGGCTTAGGATTACAAAACAACACTTTGATCAGTAATGTCAATGATCGTAACTTCTTCCCCAACATTAAACTGATGTTATTAGAAATTCTAAAATTATGTTTCCTCACCAAGAAAAAGATTGCAGCTGGAAGAAAAAGATAAGATAAATCTAATTCAAAGAGGTATGCATGTTACCAACTGTCTAAGTCATTATGAAGGTATACTAGTTACTGTTATCATGTTTAATTCATCCTTATATTCACAAACAAGATTCCTAAATTACTGAGAAAGCTTGTTGATTTTGTATCCATTTGTAGATGTCATACTTAACTTATAAGATGTGGAAAATGAGAAAGTATAAATATATATGGCCCCTTTTTGGGGCCATTTAGGGCTTGCTATATGGTGTGAGGTTCCTCACTGTGTTGAAGACCGTACGGTGACCCCTAGATGCTTTGTTTTGGGTCGTTTTAACCTGGATATGGGATGTTGTCTCCTTGACATTTACCCCATTTCCTTTCTTTTTCATATACAACCCTGATTTTACCAGTCAATGATTATAGCTAGATCCAGAAAGACAATACTGAAAATCAATGTTTGCTTATTCAGTTTCAGTTTTTGTGAATAAATCATCTCCACTTTATCTAAGAACTAGGCACTGTCAATAGTCCGAATATTGACAAAATATTGACAAGATACCTGATGTTATCATTGAAGTCTATCATGGTATTCTGTAGTTTTTTGTGAAGTACTGTTCGTAACAGAAAAGAAAAAGATCTGCAATAAGAAGTGCAATCAATTATGTACTCATGGGAATTCCAAT
Organism: Modiolus philippinarum; assembly: GCA_002080025.1. Classification (NCBI taxonomy): domain Eukaryota; kingdom Metazoa; phylum Mollusca; class Bivalvia; order Mytilida; family Modiolidae; genus Modiolus; species Modiolus philippinarum. The sequence goes on from MJUU01019945.1 coordinate 18,231, forward strand.
TACCTGTTGGAAAGGGTACAAAAATGTTGTCCATCAAGAGATTCAGTATCCATATTCAGACATGACCAGGAACAATGTTTTTGTTACAACAAATAAGCTGAAGACCAGAAATTTTAAAACACCATTCAATTCTGTGCTTTTTTTTAGTCACAGTAATTTGTATCAACTTCAATCTAATCTTTCCAAATGTAATTTACAACAGAGTTTTCATATTTTTGTCCACGGTATTTTATGAGTGCAGTGGTTAAATGAATGGATTAGATTGTGGTAGAACAATTTCCCAAGGCTGAAACAAAACATTTTTTGAAAGGACTTAGTTTTAGGACCCCAGTATATAGTAGGTATTAAATGTGTCATATTAAAGTGAAACTTGGAGCAATTGTATGGGGTTTAATGCCACTTTCAGCAGTATTTCAGCTATATTGCGGCAGTCAGTTTTAGTGGTGGAGGAAGCCAGAATATCCAGAGAGAACCACTGTCCTTTGGTAGGTAACTGTGGTGGAAGAAGACAGAATACCCAGAGAGAACCACTGTCCTTTGGTAGGTAACTGTAGTGGAGGAAGCCAGATTACTCAGTGGAAACCACTGTCCTTTGGTAGGTAACTGTGGTGGAGGAAGCCAGAATACCCAGTGAGAACCACTTTCCTTTGGTAGGTAACTGTGGTGGAGGAAGCCAGAATACCCAGTGAGAACCACTGTCCTATGGTAGGTAACTGTGGTTGAAGAAGCCAGAGTACCCAGTGAGAACCAGTCTTTTGGTAGGTAACTGTGGTGGAGGAAGCCAGAATATCCAGTGGAAACCACTGTCCTTTGGTAGGTAACTGTGGTGGAGGAAGCCAGAATACCCAGTGAGAACCACTGTCCTATGGTAGGTAACTGTGGTTGAAGAAGCCAGAGTACCCAGTGAGAACCACTGTCTTTTGGTAGGTAACTGTGGTGGAGGAAACCAGAGTACCCAGTGAGAACCACTGTCCTATGGTAGGTAACTGTGGTTGAAGAAGCCAGAGTACCTAGTGAGAACCACTGTCCTTTGGTAGGTACTGTGAAAGTACCATTTGTTCGTTGGGTTCCAATTTTCGTGGATTTCGTGGTTCGCTTGAACCACGAAATTAAGTTCCCAACGAAATACATTTTCTCCGTAGAGTTTAATGCATTGAATTCAAAACCACGAATTTAAGTACCCACTAAATAGTGATTATTATGAAAACCATGAAAATTGATGTCCACGAATAAAAGTACTTCCACAGTAACTGTGGTGGAGGAAGCCAGAGTACCCAGTGAGAACCACTGTCCTTTGGTAGGTAGCTGTGGTGGAGGAAGCCAGAGTACCCAGTGAGAACCACTGTCCTTTGGTAGGTAACTGTGGTGGAGGAAGCCAGAGTACCCAGTGAGGACCACGTCCTTTGGTAGGTAACTGTGGTGGAGGAAGCCAGAATACCCAGTGAGAACCACTGTCCTATGGTAGGTAACTGACATACCTTATCATGTACGATTGCATGTTGAGTGCACCATTTTTTTTTGGTGGTTTACAAAGTGGGTTGCCAAGTTATCTAACTTGATATGAGTTTTGCAACAAACAATTTACAAAATAAGTTTAAATATGTTATTTTGTTTACAAGATATCAGTCAGAAACCTCCACTGGACTGATGACGAGGCTGACAGACAGACACACAGCTGAAGGTATCACTTAATACATTGCCACTACATGTGGCACTGTATAAAAAGTTTACAGGCAAATAATTACTTCCTGTGACATTGGATGGGCAATCATACTGACAAAAGCCTTGGAAGGAGACATGCAATATGATGGGGCATCATGCTGACACAAGCCTTGGAAGGAGTCATACAATATGATGGGGCATCATACTGACACAAGCCTTGGAAGGAGACATGTCATCTGCTGGCACATCATATTGACATAAGCCTTGGAAGGAGTAATACAATATGACGGGGCATAATACAAAAACATGCCTTGGAAGGCGACATATCATCTAATGGGGAATCATACTGACACAAGACTTGTGAGGACATATGTCATCTAATAGGCCATCATACTGACATAAGCCTTTGAAGGAAACATGTCACCTGATGGGGCATCATACTGACAAAAGCCTTGAAAGGAGACATGTCATGTGATGGGACATCATACTGACACAATCCTTGTGTGGACACATGTCATCTAATAGGCAATCATACTGACACAAGCCTTTGAAGGAGTCATGTCATCTGATAGGGGCATCATACTTACAAAAGCCTTGAAAGGAGACATGTCATCTGATGGGGCATCATACTGATACAAAACTTGGAATGAGACAGGTCATCTGATGGGGCATCATACTGACACAAAACTTGGAATGAGACAGGTCATCTGATGGGGCATCATACTGACACAAGCCTTGGAAGGAGACATATCATCTGATGGGGCATCATGCTGACAAAAATAGTAATGGTGCATTACATGATACCCTGCCACATTTCACAAAATTTCTAAGTAAAAAGGGGCATAACTCCAGAACTATGAATGAACCCAAAATTATTTTTGGCCTGTGTTTTGTGATAAACAATTTACATACCAAGTTTGAAGACAGTATGTTATTTCATTCACAATATATGAGTACGAAATCCTAAAATTTGCAAAATTTCAAAGTTTCAAGGGGCATAACTCCAGAACCCCTTGGACCTCTGAACCCAAAATTGAACTTGACCTGAGCTTTGTGGCAAACAACTTTCATACCAAGTTTGAAGACACTGAGTATTAGTGTGCATATATACTTGGAAATTTTCCTTGACAAGAGATGAATTAAGATAGTGATTGATGCATCCTAAGAATTATTGTTAATGTCACTGTCATCCGCTTTATTTATTTATTAGACTTTATTTTATTTTGCCAAATTTTATATTTTGGAAACTACTTTAAAAATTAAGTACATGATAACACCATTTCTAAATATCATACTGACAAATAGACATTTTATATTCACAAGTTATTGAGAATCAATCATGGTACAATATTATTGCTGCCACCTTCCAAATGCACTTGCCCTAAAAATGTGCAGTTAATATTTTTAATGTTTTCTGCAAAACGTAATAGTTTTTAAAATCTGGAAAGTGTTTCCCGTATCCGGATCTGTAATTTATAAAACCGGAAGTTCGGAAATCGCCATTTGCAACTTTGTTGACAGTTGATTGAGACCGATTTTACTTGATTTTTGGCAATTCTTAATTGAATACTTACACAAAACATCAGCGGCAATTGGATTCGATGCAATCAAAAAATGTTTTTCTTTGAATAAAGTAGAAGCATTCATGACAATGTTTAAACAGGGGATCATTTCCAATGTTCGTTCTGTGGGACATCAGGACCGGTATTCCCAAGGTTTTTGGCGGACCTTGTCATTTTCTGCCCAAATGTCCGGCAGGTCCGACGAATTTCAAAAACTCTGTCATACTGACAAAAGCCTTGGAAGGAGACATGTCATCTGATGGGGCTTCATACTGACACAAGCCTTGGGAGGAATCATGCAATCTGAAATATTTCATTTATGTTGTTATCTACAATGTACCTACCAAGGAAGCCATATTCCAGGACAAAGAGACCAAGTCCTATACCTAGTCCAATCTGCCACTTTACTGCCAGGCCTAAAGTTAGGCCAATAATATTGTTTATAAATAACAACAGAAAAAATAATGACCAACAGAAGATGAAGTGTTCATCAACATTAGCTCTGGTGAAGGATTTCATTTCCTCTGAAAATAGATAAAAATTAACATTAAAAATTAATTTTATGCTGAACACTTAGAAAAAACTCATTGGGGACAGAAAATATATTCTGATGCAGGATTTTTACAAGATCATATTTTTGTTATCTTTTGAACAATCTGGAAACAAAATAATTGAATTTTACCCAATACAAAAATGTAATGATATTCATAATTCAGTGGAATGTGCATATTGCATATTTGAAACATGTTAGATTTCTTTGAGTTGTTCATTACAATTACCATTTAACAAAAAAACAAACAAGAGGCCCTTAAGATCCTGTACCACTCACTTGGGCCATAGCAAATATTGAGAGATGAATGGCATTTCCAATAGGTTCCAATGTTAAACTATGTTCCCTGCTGGAGGCCACCTTGAATTGGATGCAGACATGCCAGACACCAACTCAAATTTGGAAGAGGCTATCTGAGGACTTTGGTGAACAAGTTTAGTTCCAATAGGATAAGTGGTTTCACTTGTAAATTGTCAATACAAGACAATATGAGGGCTAGCTGTCGAGCCAAAAATTAAAATTTGTTCAAAAGGCTAGGATTTGATGACCCAAATTTTGATATAATATAGTTTTGTAACATCTTTTTAAATGCAGTTTCAGTATTTGGATGAAAAAATGTCTATAAACTATATATTCAATATATACAGAGTAATAAATCTCAGTAGTACTTCAGGATGGTACATGTATTTGAATTGTGAAATAAATTGGTGTGAAAATTTAAACAAGAGAGATTATTTCTACAAATATACAATTTACAATATTTTCCTAAATTAAAATATAAGTTTGGCGACTCCCACTTTCTTTAAATCTCAATAAAAAACAAAAATTAATCCAAATTATATCTAATGTAACTAACTTTTAAAAATAATTGTAACTATTAACAACAATTTGGAAAAAAGATAATCTTCTTTATCATATATTTAGTTATAAATACAAGAATCCTGCATCTGTAATACAGACGTCATGTTTCGTCCTGTATCTTCACCCCGTGATGATATCGATATCGGTCAAGGCTGCTACCCTTTATTACACACCAAAAAAATCTGTATCGAAGGTCATGTGTTATTTTAATTAGAAAACTACTAAGACCTTTAATCTTTTTCAAATATATGATAAACAGCATATGACATGGGTAAATCTGTATTACATGCTGTATCAACCCTCGACAAATATCATCCCTCAGGCAAGCCTTCGGGATGATATTGACGTCTCGGGTTGATACAGCATGTAATACGGATTTACCCGTGTAATATTCTATATTTAACATTACACATATTTGGTTTATGTATTTTAATCTGCACTGATGAGACAAAAGTTGTCAAAATGTGCATATGCAGAAACTAAATGCACTGTAAATTTAGTATTTGTTATTCAACTAAAAATTCCACATTTTCAGTAAAAGATAGCGAGTTTACATTTATATGGCAGGTGACTTCCTCATTTAATTTTATTTTTTGCATTCTTTCATAACATGGATTAATCCTTGCCAATATCTATCAAAAATTTATCTGACATGTGTTTCATCCCAAACCAATCACTGAAATACATAATTATTTTATCATTGTTTTTCACAAGCTGAAGTGTTTATTTGCACTGTAAGTCATGTATTTCATTGAAATGAATGGATTAGTTAAAATAAATATTGGCTTGCAATATTGCATAATGATATTTCATAAGAGTTGTAATAATAATAATAAATACTCACTTTGAAGTTTTCCCAACAAGAAAGACTTTCCACTGCCCCATTTAGCATACAGTCCAACAGTTATTGGTGTACTGAGGGAAGGGTCACTCAGAATATCAGCTAATGCACTACTGTATACGTCATAACCAAGGAGATTCTCCGTGTCTGCTGCATTTAAATTTCCTGACAAAATCAATAATTGTGGTATCAAACTCATAGTTTTTTAAACATAACAGGGCTATCTTATTTTTAGATAGCAGCAGCCCTTTTCATAAAAAATCTTACAAAAAAAATTGGCTGTAAGTCTTTAACATTTCATATTGACTTATGATTAAAATTTATCGTAAGATCTTTTGTGAAAAGGGCTGCAGATCTCAATGATTTAAGATAAACAAATATAGAGACAGGAAGAAAATCAGATTGCTCAATGAGATTGCACAAATTATTTGAACCTTAATAAAGTCATTATTTATATTTCATTGCCCCATTAAGATAGTTCCAGGACTCAAAACAAAACAATAGATTTTTCTGAGATTGAGAGTTTATTCAATGCATTTCAAAATTTTAGTAAAAAAAATCAATGTCACCAAACTCGTTTTTTCCAGCAGAACCTTCCGAAAAAAAGCTTACCCTTCTGGAGCACCTGATGTCACTCTTGTTTTTTGAGAGTTCACACTGTTAGTTGCTTTATTTTTTTGTATTGAATATGTAATGTTCGTGTGTTTTGTGGGCATGTGGTGTCCCTGGTTCCGTCTTCTGGTGTTCTTGCTTTTGCCATATCTCTGGACTTTGATCTGTGTAATCTTGTGCTTTGTTCCCTCGGTATTCTACTGCTGTTGTTTTTGACTTTTGACTTTTTTAATATAGTCTATATAGAGTGTATTTTTTTGTGATTTTTTTTTAATGAATCAAACGATAAACTTTGGTAAAACAAGATGTGTTTGTGAAACAGCAATCATGTCTACAATACAAAATTAATGCTAAAAATTACAATATACACTAGAAATTAAGGTTTAGTAGACNATTATCAACCTACCACTTCTAGGTATTGAGAAATGGACTTAAGCAGAAAAACTTAACGTGGCCACTAGACCGTGAAATTGAGGTCAAGGACAAAAGTCACCTGCCAGACTGACATGTACTACCCAAGACCAACCTACATACCAAATATTATCAACCTACCACTTCTAGTTATTGAGAAATGGACTTAAGCAGAAAAACTTTACGTGGCCACTAGACCGTGAAATTGAGGTCAAGGACAAAAGTCACCTGCTAGACTGACATGTACTACCCAAGACCAACCTACATACCAAATATATTATCAACCTACCACTTCTAGTTATTGAGAAATGGACTTAAGCAGAAAAACTAACGTGGCCACTAGACCTTGAAATTGAGGTCAAGGACACATAACGTTATGTCCGTCAGGTAGCATTTGATTAGTACTACCACTGGACCAAATATGATGTTCCTACATCAAAGGGTTTTCAAAATATCCTGCATTTAGTAAAAGTTAACGCTGCATGCATATGTCTTGCTTTCGCGACTTTCGTCGGGGGCGAGACAAAAATCTTAAGATAAAAATTAGCTGTAAGTCTGTATCATTTCATATTGACTCACGATTAAAATTTATCGTAAGATCTTTTGTGAAAAGGGCTGTAGATCTCAATGATTTAAGATAAACAAATATAGAGACAGGAAGAAAATCAGATTGCTCAATGAGATTGCACAAATTATTTGAACCTTAATAAAGTCATTATTTATATTTCATTGCCTCATTAAGATAGTTCCAGGACTCAAAACAAAAAAATTGATTTTTCTGAGATTGAGATTGAGAGTTTATTCAATGCATTTCAAAATTTTAGTAAAAAAATCAATATGTCACCAAACTCGTTTTTCCAGCAGAACCTTCGGAAAAAAAAGCTTACCCTTCCGGAGCACCTGATGTCACTCTTGTTTTTTGAGAGTTCACATTGTTAGTGCTTTAGTTTTTTGTATTGTATATGTAAAGTTCGTGTGTTTTGTGGGCATGTGGTGTCTTTGGTTCCGTCTTCTGGTGTTCTTGCTTTTGCCTTGTCTCTGGACTTTGATTTGTGTAATCTTGTGCTTTGTTCCTTCGGTATTCTACTGCCGTTGTTTTTGACTTTTGACTTTTTTAATATAGTCTATATAGAGTGTAATTTTTTGTAATTGTTTTTAATGAATCAAACGATAAACTTTGGTAAAACAAGATGTGTTTGTGAAACAGCAATCATGTCTACAATACAAAATTAATGCTAAAAATTACAATATACACTAGAAATTAAGGTTTAGTAGACATTTTTACTAAATTCTATTAGATCTTTTCACATATAAAATATCAAGTCTCAAGCAATTGTAAGTAAGGAGCTAAAAGCAAAATCTAGATTTTGACCTTTTGACCTCTGTGAACTTGACCTTTGACCCGACCTTATGAAATTTGCATAATGGTGTTCCGCTTTACAAAACCAATATATCAAATCAGGTTGAAAAGATATAGGCAATATTAAAGTTTTTGTCAAAGTTTTCGAATTTGCACTCAGTGACCTTGACCTTAGACCTGACCCTGATTTTTTGGTGGATCTGTACTAAGCTCTATTAGATCTATCCACATAAAGAGATTAGATTGAAGTTTGATACTAATTACAGTGAATAAAAAAACCAGTTAACAGTTATGATTTTTCTACACTTTATACAACCCTTCCATATAAACTGATTAAATTCAAATTGGGACAACTAATTGAATGTTGTTTTAAAATTTCTGATCTTCTGCTTATTTGTTGTAACAAAAAACATTGTTCATGGTCATGTCTGAATATGGATACTGAATCTCTTGATGGACAACATTTTTGCATATTTTGACAATAGGTGATTGGAACTTCCATGACTACATAATTGAATGCACTTCTTATTGCAGATCTTTTTCTTTTCTGTTACGAACAGGACTTCATGAAACCAGGGGCTCCCAGGAGCCTGTATCGCTCACCTGGCTTTCAGTTGCCACAGTCAAACTAACATGTAAGTTTTACAGTTGAACTTCATTCCCCAAAACTTTGGTAGTTTGATTTTTATTTTAAGTCTGATAAATGTTTTACTATATTTCTTTGTTGGGCTTTTTTGACAAAAACGTTCTTGCTAAGGACCACTTTCGACACAAGTTTGAAGTTGAGACATCATTTTGCAAATGGCAGTCAAAGACAATTTTCAACACCATATTTTTAAGTTATGACATCAATATCTATTTGGAAACCAATTTTTTTAAAAATCAGACTATGTTGAATTTTCCCACCTTTTTTGATGGCCATTTTGAAAATGGCGCTCAACAAACAATTTTCAATTCCAGTTTTGAAGTCCCAACATTGATATCTATTTGGAAACCAAATTTCATTGAAATCAGAAAATGTTGAATTTCCCCACCTTTTATGGCGTCCATTTTGAAAATGGCAGTCAACTAACAATTTTCAACATCGGTTTTGAAGTCGCAACATCAATATCCACTTGGAAACCAAATTTCATTGAAATCAGACTGTGTTGAATTTTCCCGTCTTTTTTGGCAGCCATTCTTAAAATGGCTGTAAGCGAACAATTTTTAAAACCAGTTTTGAAGTTGTGACAGCAATAACTATTTGGAAACCAAGTTTCATTGAAATCAGACAATGTTGAATTTTCCCGCCTTTTTTGGCGGTCATTTTGAAAATGGCAGTCAACAAACGATTTTCAAATCCGGTTTTGAAGTTGCAACATCAATATCTATTTTGAAACCAACCTTCATGGAAATCTGACAATGTTGAATTTTCCCACCTTCCCGCAGCAGGAAATTCCAAATTATTAGGTCGGAAAATTGAGCTCGGAGTATTCGGACTTTTCCGACCTAAAAATAAAAATTTTCATGTAAAAACAGACAAAATTGTCAAATTTCCGAGCTTATTTCCGAATTTTGCTCAGAAAATAGGTCGGAATTCTGAGCTAAGGTCGGAAAATAGGTCAGAATTCCGAGTTCAGGTTGGAAAAGAGGTCTGAATTGTTGAATACTCCGAACTGAGCTTGGAAAATAGGTCGGAATAGTCTGAATACTCCGAACTGAGCTTGGAGAATAGGTCGAAAATCCAAATTTAGCTCGGAATTTTTTTCCGACCTTTGAAATAAGCTTGGAGATTTTTTTCCGACCTTCTGAATGAGCTCGGAATTTTTTTCCGACCTCAGATTAGCTTGGAATTTTTTCCGACCCCTTTTTAAGGCCTTCGGGTATACATGTATAAATACATGTGTACACAGAAGTAAACAATGTTTTAAAATTACATAATATCCTAGTCATGCTAGTGGCAGTGTTTTTAATTATTATACAAAGTTATTTGAAGATTATATAAATTATCTTATTATATTCACTAAGTGAACCAACGCCTGGTAAGTCTAATTTCGTAAGAACCTCCTGAAGTGGATACCACGAAGGTATGCAGGGTTGTGTAATAGAATTATGATTATAATACCTTTGAAGACACAACAACACTTCAAAAGATTGCCGATAACTTTATTTACATCGACATGTTTCGGTGGCTAGGCCACCGTCATCAGGATACAATGGTACAATAAATCTCCCTTGAAGTACAAGTGTGGGTTCAAAAAAAATGTTCCGTTGTCAATGTGAAAATAATTAATTTTCAATGGGCGTTATAGATCGTGTATTGTTCTATAAATAGAAATTGTCCGTAACCAGCATGTTAAAATAGTAAAAGGTAAGTAAATACATTAATGGACAGTGAAATTTTCAATAGTTATTTTGTTAATTAGTAAAATTAATAAAGTTATATAAATGCATGTAGTTATGTTCTTTTAAAATAAATCCACATGGACTACCCTTCGGGAAATCCTACCACTTCAATTCAGGCTTCCCTTTGCCGGAGCCGGGACAGCATAGGTACTACTCCCCGAACTGCGTCGGAAGTCCAGGAAGGTATGACAGTCACTTCAGGAATTTGCTTGGTTGTAGAAATAAAATCGAATGATGGTACCTGTATGGTATCAAAGATTTTTCGGCGATTTTACCAGCTCAGGTTTCAATTTTTGTAATTTTTAGTTCCTTGGCTTTTGACAGGGTTTTTACATAATTTAGAAATGAAACCATATCGGTGTCACCAAGGAACAAACTGAGGTCGGAATTACAAGCTCTGCTCGGAATCTCCTGCTGCGGGTTTTTTGGCGGTCATTTTGAAAATGGCGGTTAACGAACATTGAAATCAGACAATGTTGATTTTTCCCACTGCTTAGGTATTTATGTAGCAACTTTAAAAGAAATCTTGAAAACTGTTCCCACCTTTTTTAGCGTCCATTTTGAAAATGGCGGTAAACAAACACTTTTCAACACCGGTTTAGAAGTCGCAAAATCAATATCAATTTTTTGGTGGCCATTTTGAAAATGGCAGTCACGAACAATTTTCAACACCAGTCATCAATATCCACTTGATTATCAAATTCTATTGAAATCTTTCACACCCTTTTTGGCAGCCATTTTGAAAATGGGGGTCAACGAATAATTTTGACATCAGTTTTGAAGTTGAGACATCAATACCTTTTTGGAAACCAAATTTCATTGAAATCAGACAATGTTGAATATTCCTGCCTTTTTTGGCGGCCATTTTGAAAATAGCGGTCAACAAACACTTTTCAACAAGGTTTTGAAGTCGCTACATCAATATCTATTTGGAAACCAAATTTCATTGAAATCGTACAATGTTGAATTTTCCCGCCTTTTTTTGGCAGCCATTTTGAAAATGG
>MJUU01019948.1:12209-26757 GCA_002080025.1 Modiolus philippinarum
TGGTGAATACCCTCGGGGACTAACAGTCCACCAGCAGTGGCATCGACCCAGTGGTAACAAATAACTAAATACCGAAGTTACTGTGAATGATAGTTACTGAGTATATGATATTTTGTAATATAAACAAAGAAATCCAGCATCCAGATCTTATTTTAAATAATGTGTTTTTAAAACACGTCAAAGAACACAAACATCTTGGAATAATTTTGTCTGAAATTTTATCCTGGAGTAATCATATTACTACAATATGTAAGAAATCAAATAAAAGATTATATATTATGTCCAGGATGAAAAGATTTTAACCAAGAATTTGTTTGGAAAAATTACATAAAAGTATGATTTTGCCAATTCTTGACTACTGTGATAATTTGTATAATAACTGTGTAAAAAGTGAATGTGATCTTCTTGAAAAAGTACAAAGAAGAGTTGCAATTCTTATTACTGGTGCTTTTAGAATAACAAAACACAAGGATATATTAAATGAACTTGGCCTAAATTATTTATTGACACGACGTAAAATTCATAAAATAATTTTATTTTTTAAGGTAATTAACCATGAGTGTCCTAATTACTCATATAATTGCTGTCCATTAATTATTCACAATACACATAATTATAACTTGCGTCGCATGGGTAATATTTTACCTTTGCATGGACGAACAGTTAAATTTCTGTCTTCTTATTTTCCGTCAACTATCAAAGAACGGAATAAGATTCCAGCTGATTATAAATTATCAAGTTCAGTAAATGTTTTTAAAGATAAAATTAACAAATATTTTTGCGAATCAAATAGTAAAAAGATTTATACATATGGTCATGGTGTGGGTAAAATAAATCATACACGTATTAGACTTGGGTTGAGTGGTCTAAATGATCATTTATTTGACTATAATTTAATTTCCTCACGGTTATCCAATAGGTGTGATACTAAATAACCTGAAACCATTGAACACTTTTTAATTTATTGTGGTCGATATGAAAATATAAGGTCTTTGTTTTTTCCAAAAAGTAAGGCATTACTTTGTCCAAATGTAAACTTAATATCATTTAAAGAAATTTTGTGCAACAACCTAGTTTAAATCTTTATATTTGGAAATGATGATTTCTTAATGGATGACAACAAAATGTTATTTCAATATGTGTTTGAATTTATTGAAAACAGTAAACGTTTTATATAATTTATTTGTATGGTTTTGATTTTCGATAACATGTGTTTGTTCTATGCGTGAGAGTATGTGAATGAGAGTTGTATTGTATATTGTATTATATTGTCTCGTCTGTTTATGTTGAGGAGAGCAAATTTGTAGCTCTCGGACTGTTTGTAATCCTCGTTAAATAAATAAAGCATTAAATTAAATCTGGTTTGTAGTTTTTAATTTACATTTTTCTGTCGCAATGACTAATTTCGAAAGATAAAAACGCAACAAATAAGATATTAAAATGTATATTTGTGGTCTGACAACCGTAAGCGTATTTATCAGCTGTCCTCTCCAATCACCACTCAATTTGAAAAGTTATAAGTCATTTAATAACTGCACTGAGAAGACATAAATTGTCGAAATGCGCATATGGAGGAACTATATTCACAGTAACTGCAATATTAAGTACAGTTAAAAATATGTGAGATATTGCCTGAACAACTTTGCATTAAAATGCTAAGTTGATGTAGAAGAATAATCTATAAATTCAATTATAAAATTTCAAAGTCATAAAAGGGCATCACTTACTCTATCGGAATGAAATTTTACCTCTATAAGGTCTAACGTATCAAAGAAAAGTTCAATAGGTAACAAAATACCGAAGTTAATTTGGATTCTTCATATGCGCATTTCGACAACTTATGTCGCTTCAGTGCAGACTGACACAAAATCTTTGGAAATCCATATACCTAAATTCTTTTGAAGGCTGGTAGAGAACAAATTACCAATTAAATCTAAATAGAAAAGCCAAAATAGCTAAGGACATAGCTATACATGAGGGAAATACTGCTTAGTTTTGAACATTTTTTTTAATTTAGATATTGCAAGTTTCTAGATAAAATCGGTTTTCGGGCAGCATCCAAGTGCTGGCTACTAGTTTGGTGAACTCATCGGGGACTAACAGTCCACCAGCAGATACGTCTGCAAATGCGCATTTCGACAACTTGTGTCTCTTCAGTGCAAGTTAAATCAAACTATTTGGAAATCCATACACCGAAAGACTGACTGAGAACAAATTAACAATAAGAACAAATTAACAATAAGATCTAGATAGAAAAGCCAAAGACAGAGCTATGCAAGAGGGAGATACTTCCTGGTTTTGAACATTTTATGTCAAATTTAGATTTTGCAATTCTATGTAATTAAAACTCGACAAAAAGGCCATACCTTCATACTGAAACGAGGTCACCTTTTTAGCTCATCAAACTCAATGCGTTTTGCTTTCATATTAATAACTATCAGAAATATTATCTTTCATATGAAATAACTATCAGAAATGTGTTACTTTCGTATGAAATAACTTTGAGAAAGAACTTTCTTATTTTTTAAATATTTTTGAGAGAAAGCTGAAAGTTTTAGCTCATCAAACCCAAAAGGTTAGTGTGAGCTCTGACCATCACTTGGCGTCATTCGTTCATTCATCTGTTAACTTGACACATCATCATCTTCTTCTCTGAAACCACTGAAGCAAATTTGACCAAACTTTACAAGAATGGTATATGGAAGGTCCCTTACAAACATTGCGCATATCTTTCCGATTCGACAAAACAAATGGCTTAGTATTAACATTAACTTATCGGAAAAAAATATACTTTCATCATCTGTTCTAAAGCCAATGAAGCAGATTGAAACGTACTTTACAGAAATGATGTATGGAATGTAATTCACAAACAGCACTCATTTCGTTTCCAATGAGAAAAGATATAGCAACTAGCACGGAACTTATTTTAACATTGGGTCCTATTTGGAAAACATCATTTTCATCATCTTCTCTGAATCCACTGTGGCAAATTCAACAAACCTTTAAATGAACGATGTATAGAATGTTCTGTACAAAACTGTAAATTTTAGCTCATCAAACCCAAAAGGTTAGTTTGAACTCTGACCATCACTTGGCGTCATTCATTCATCCATCTGTTAACTTGACACAGTATAATCTTCTCTTCTGAAACTACTGAAGCAAATTTGACCAAACTTTACAAGAATGATGTATGGAAGGTCCCTTACAAACATTGCGCATTTCTTTCCGATTCGACAAAACAAATGGCTTAGTATTAGCATTAACTTATCGGAAAAAAATATACTTTCATCATCTGTTCTAAAGCCAATGAAGCAGATTGAAACGTACTTTACAGAAATGATGTATGGAATGTAATTCACAAACATCACTCATTTTGTTTCTAATGAGAAAAGATATAGCAACTAGCACGGAAATTATTTTAACATTGGGTCCTATTTGGAAAACATCATTTTCATCGTCTTCTCTGAAACCACTGTAGCAAAGTCAACAAACCTTTAAATAAACATTGTATAGAATGTTCTGTACAAAGAATACTTATTTAGATCTAACAAACAAATGGCCGTCAGTACGAAAGGTAGATCTAAAAATAAACCCTATATAAAATCATTTTTTTCATCTCCTCCTCTGAAACCACTGAAAACAATGTGCATTTAGTTTTGAGAAAGTGTATTACTAGTCTCAAATCCAAACTTGTTTAGCAGTTTGCATTATTTAGGATGGTGGCAATTCTTGAAAAGTGAACTCTCGATACAATTTTAGACAAATTAATGCATTTTAGGAAGAAATCCCTCATGCCATCCATAACAAATTACGTGCAAAGTTTCCATACTTAGATAGTCGTTGCAGTTTTATGTTATTCCACTCGCTAAAACTTTAGTCATATGTCGAAAAAACTTATGTTTGAGAAAGAGAATGTACTTTCCCAAAACTAAGTGCAACGTAATTGAAGCAAATTCAGTCACACCTTACAGGTCCTTTACAAAATTGCTGATTTGGTTCCGTTTCAATAAAAAAAACTTACCGCCATCAGGGAACATAGTGAAATATTGGACCCTATGTTCCCGTATATTTTTGCAATTAGCTAAGCAGAAACTTATTGCATGTTTTGTCTGAAATACACACACGAAACCATAATAAATATCACATGAAAATGCTCTTTTAATGCATCCATAATCTCAACCTTTACTTTCAAATCTACAATATATAGGAACCAAACGTTATACTCCTTATGTTTCTGAAGTAGCAGGTATCTTGGATTTTAATTGGATTTGTCTACGATTTAAAAATAACATTAACCGATCAGCTACAAAAAGATCTTTCAAAACAATAAATGCCTCTCTGGTGGTGTGACGGGTGCTGTTTGCAGGATAGAACATGCTAACCCTTCCGGAGCACATGATGTTACTCTGTTTTTTGAGAGTTCACACTATCAGTGCCTTAGTTTCTTGAGTTGTATTTGTAGTGTTTGTGTGTTTGTTGGGAAGGCAGTGTCTTTGATGTTCCGTCTACTGGGTTTCTTGCTTTTGCCTTGTCTCTGTACTGACTTTGATTTATGTGTTTTTGTGTTTTGTTCCTGTGGTATTCTACTGCCGTTGTATTATTTGAGGTTTTTATAAACCCCCACCCATCGGGGATAGGGGTTATACTGTTTTCGGTCTGTTGCTGTGTGTGGGTCTCTCCGAAATATATTTTTGTCGCATTTATCTTATTAATGGCAAAATATATTTGTCTGAAATTTTGTCAGAATTTTTTCCATAATCATACCTATTCATTGGATTTTTTTTCAGACCTGTCAGAATAATACTTCATGTTTTCATCTCTGTCAATTTCTAACCCTTGTAGCGTTAAAGATTATTTTTGTCGCATTTTCTCAGCAATAGTGAAAGGTCTGAAATTTTTTCATAATCTTTGTGTTATCATGCCATATGTTGGAATTCGTTTTCAGACCTGTTGGAAAATTACTTACTGTTGATCGACTTTTTGACACTTTTAGCATTATAGTGCAAATTTTCTTCGCATTTTTATCAGCAATGGTAAAATGTACAAGTCTTAAATTTTGTCAGGAGCTTTGTTTGATCATGCCATATAGTGGGATGTTCAGACCTGTGAAGATACTACTTCCTGTTTACAGACTGGAGTTTCCTATGTAACGTGTGCGTTTTTCTCACATGTACATTCACTCAATATCCTTTCCTTTATTTCAATCGGTTAGTATTTGACGCTTGTAGCATGAAAGAGTAAAGTTTTTACACATTTATTTCAGCATCTGCAAAAGCTACAACAGAAGCTCTGTATGATCATGCCATATTTTGAGATAAGTTATCGTAAGTTATCGGACATGTCAATTTTTGACACTTGATGCATTTTAGAGAAATTTCTCTGCAGTGTTAAATGATAAAAATCTGAATTTTACTAATACCTTTGTAAAGTGATTTTATTTCGTGGGATGAATATTCAGTTTTGTCGAATGACTATTTCCTGTTTTCCAAGTTAGTCAATATTTCACATTTGTAGCATTATGTTGTAATTGTCAAGTTTTTTCTGTGCTATTTTTCTATCGCAGTTTTTATGAAACAACGGCAGTAGAATACCGAAGGAACAAAGGAGTGAAACTCACAAAAATCGAAGTCCAAAAACAGGGCAAAAACGAGAACACAGAAAACAATGACGCTAGAAACAAAAACAACGACGCCAGACAGACACAAAGCACAGAAACAGAAATCACAACATTCAGAACAAAGGCACTCACAGTATGAACTCCAGTGAAACTGAGAGTGACATCAGGTGCTCCGGAAGGGTAAGCATGTCTTGCTCTTTTAACAGCACCCGTCACACTGTGAGTGATTCAATCCGGGAAAATGTCAAAGTCGGTAGTCAAATCCGGGAAGACGTGAATCTAGCTGAAAATGTCCACTTTCATTTGGGACACTGACAAGTCATATCTTCCAATGATGCCATGGTGACGGCCATAGAATTTCTTGAGGGATGAAATTAACATAGGTTGAACAAATCCCTGACTAAGCACCTTTTGGGACAGCGTTTTTGCTTTGTTCAAAAAATCACTGTACAAACTACATGCTCGACAGTAACGAATCAACTTTGAAATGCACACTCCATAGACTGGAGAGGTAGGTATACTGCTGCTTAGAAAGGGATAGTTCACAATGGGGAAGTTAAAATCATCACGCTTGTCATATAGCTTAGATTTCAAACGTCCATCTTCGTCATGAAATCATTGAATCATGAAGACAAGGTCAGCTAAGTTTATTATGGATAAGAAGAGTCAAGAAAAATATTTACCAAATTGAAGGGAAACCAATGGACCTATTCGGAAATTTATCATCTGCCATTGCAAATGAGGTGGTGTATATTCAGTGTACTCGTAAAATGTGTTTTGTCCTATCCGAAAGGTCAGGAACAATGACAATCCTTTATCGTAAATTGTAAAAGTTTGGATGTAATTTTATTTTGATGTACTAGTATTTGACGTCTACATTGAAAGCACCAAAATTAAAAACACCAAATTTACAACGCTCTGAAATTTGAAATCTCTGAACACTGGTTTATTCGAGTAAACTATCGATACAATTTATATATTTGTCGTTTTATATCTCCTTTTAAATATTATTTTCTCTTGAAACACACTTAACGAAATTAAGAAAAGTTTCGAAAACTTGGAAAAATGATTTGAACTCGGTTGGAACCCCTTTTTGGGGAGGTGCTGTATCCATCGATGTTTTTTAATTGGTTCATTTGATAAGTAACACGAATCACTCATACATATTTTGTTGAATTTGATTTATAGATATGTTGTCATGTATATCTGTTTATGTAATTCAACATCATTCTTACGTAAGTCACTGACGTCGGATGGAGTCCTTTCTTGTCCCAAAACTTTAATGTCTAAGATTGTTGTATCAGACAAAACGTCTGTTATGTCCGTTATTTTAGGCTTTGAAAACGGACATATCAGTAAAGCACCTAACACTAAAATAGAAGATCCAATGTAGAAAGGTGTTCCTGGACTGCCCGTCGATTCTTTAATAAATGCTGTCAAAAGATATAAAAATATGAAAAATTCATACGATCTATAATCATATAACTTTTTAGTTAAAAAATACAGATTCCCGTGCGACAAATGTATGCACTCTACATATTTAGTTATGGTGTACTCGTTCTTTGGGGAACTTTTCGTATACAAGTCCTCCACATAGCGCCAGTTTATAGGCTACTAAGCAGTTTTTCCGCATTACAGTGAAGGAGAAGATTTGTCTTTGCCCCGTGTTTATAGTGTTAGACTGTATGGTTATTTTTTCATATTTTTAATTTTTTGGCTTTTTTTTATTTCCCAATGTTATTCTGACCACTTTTTAATAACGCGCACGTCTAGCGATTATGCCAATTTTCTTTCCTTGGAATTGACTTGATCGGTTTCTTATAATTATTGTTAATATATTAATATTGCTTGCTATAAGTCTTTTTGTCAGGCAACGGATGACAGTGGAACACTTTAAAGTAAAAAGTACACACGGCAATTCAATATTAAGGCGAATACCAGAAATCTAATGCATAATTATTTTGATCTCTTTATTAAAAACTAATTACACATAAGTACTCCGGCTATACTACTAAAGACTCCAAAGTTGATAATATAATAAAGACACTCCTACATTTTCTTCTTTGAAGAATTTACAAATAATGAACGTGAAATGGTGGGTTAAACCGGTTTTATTGCTTGCCAAACCTCCAATTCCATTGCGGTAGTTTCTCGTTCCAACTCAACAGCAATTTCAATTGAAAGGTTGTAGACAGTCGAAAGAAACGATTATCCCAGTACTAAGTAAAAAAAAGAATCAAATCTTGTGTTCAAATTTACACTATGTGTGTGCCTTTATCGGTTTTGTAAAATTTTCATCGATGAAATATATGGCACGCGATAGTAAAAAAAAATGCGGTATTCCTAGTATTTCGAACGAAAATTAGGGTTTTTCGTGCGAAATACCAGGTATACCGCACGTTAACTAGAGTTTCCGATCGGTATACAAAGTATTTCGCCGAAAATCCTAGTTTCCGATTGAAATTCAACGGAAACTAGGGGTTTCCGACGAAAACCCATAGTTTCCGATCGGTATCGGAAACTCGAGTTTAAACCGAAAATGCTATTCATAGTTTTAGCCAATGAGAAACCAGAAACGGAAATCGCTATTTGATATTTAACGTTCGTCCAATCAGAATTCAGAGTTTAAGAAAAACCAATCAAAATTGTTTATTCTGTTAATCGCTTATAATTCTCTCTTTTTTTATTCAAATTTCATAATTTTTATTTATTATGTGTATTTTGACCCCGGATTTTGATATAAAAAGTTAATAATCAAATATAGTTGTGCCTGTGACTTTTGGGGTGCGAATGGATATAAGATTCGCGGGTCATTGAAGGATTCGATCTCGACTGTCTATGTACACCTAAACCAGTTGAAAGATGTGAACATCGCCGTTTTTTTTACTTATTTAGTTTAAAAAATATATGCAATTTAACAAATCTCTAGGGCAAAGATTTTTACACGTATTTTCATATAATTTGATGTGTACTCTGTTTCAAAATTAAAAATATCATCAAATTTGGCAAAAAATAGGTATGAAAAATAAATAATTTAATTAGCGGTTAAAAAAACTCAGTCTTTAAATGATTTAAACAATACAGTGTTTTAAAACTTTTACTTCATCACATCTTTTTGAAAGAGTTTTATAATTCGTGAAGTTAAAAATTTCCCGGATTTTTAGCATTTTAGATGTTTGTAAAGTAAAATTTTATGTTTACGATTTAAACTTACTCTTTAAAAATGACAAAAACAATAAAGTGTTTTGAAAATTCTAGTCCATTATATCCTTGCAAAGGAGTTTGATATGTAGCGAAATAAAAAAAAATCATCAAATTTAGCATCAAAAATAAGATTTTTTAATCAACGGTTTAAACTCAGTCTTTAAAAATAACAAAAACAATTCAGTGTTTTGGAAATTTTACATTAATAAGGTATGAAAATAAAAACTTTTAGTCTGCAGTTGAAACTAAAAAAGTTGTCCAAAAAGTTGAGTGTTTTGAAAATTTTACATCATTATATCCTTGCAAAGGAGTTTTATGTGTTGTGAAATATAAAAAATCATCAAATTTATAGAATAGAATAGGTATGAAAAGTAAGATTTTTGATTAGCGGTTTAAACTCAGTCTTTGAAAATGACAAAAACCTATTTAATGTTTTGAAAATTTTACATCATAATATCCATTTTAAGGAAATTTTATAATTCGAAAAGCAAAAAAAATATTAATTTTAGCATTCAAAAAGTATGAAAAGTAAAATTTTTAGTCTGCCGTATAAACTAACTCTTTAAAAATGCCAAAAAATGTTAACTGTTTTGAAAAGTTTACTTTATTATATCCTTGCGAAGGAGTTTGATATGTTGTGAAATACAAAAATCATCAAATTTAGCATAGAATAATAATGAAAAGTAAGATGTTTAAGCTGCAGTTTAAACTTATTCTTTAAAAATGACCAAAAAAATTCAGTGTTTTGAAAATTTTACATAATAATATCCGTTCGAAGGAGTTTTATAATTCGCGAATCAACAACTTCATGAATTTTAGTACATTTTTTTTTGTATTAAAAAGGTATGAAAAGAAAAAAAACTTTTAGTCGGCATGTTTAAACTAACTCATTAAAATGTCAAAAAAGTTAAGTGTTTTGAAAATTTTACATCATTATATCCTTACGAAGGAGTTTGATATGTTGCAAAATAAAAAAAAATCATCGAATTTAACATAGAACAGGTATCAAAAGTAAGATTTTTAATCAGCAGTTTAAACTCAGTCTTTAAAAATGACAAAAATTATTCAGTGTTATGAAAATTTTCATCTTAATATCCTTTGGAATCAGTTTTTATAATTCGAAAAGAAAAAACTTGATGTCTTTTTACATTAAAAAGGTATGAAAAGTAAAATTTTTAGTCTGCAGTTTATACTAACTCTTTAAAAATGTCAAAAATTTAAGTGTTTTGAAAATTTTACTTCATTATATCCTTGTGAAGGAGTTTGATACGTTGCAAAATACAAAAATCATGAAATTTAGCATAGAATAAGTATGAAAAGTAAGATTCTGAAGCAGCGGTTTAAACTCAGTCTTTAGAAATGAAAAAAAAAATCAGTGTTTTGACATTTTTACATCATAATATCCTTTCGAATGAGTTTTATAATTCGTGAAGCAAAAACTTGATGAATTTTAGCATACAAAAGGATGAAAAATAAAATTTTTAGTCTGTTGTGTTAACTCTTGAAAAGTAACAAAAAAGGTTAAGAGTTTTGAAATTTTTACATTATTATATCCTTGCGAAGGAGTTTGATATGTTGCAAATAAAAAAAATCATCAAATTTGACATAGAATAGATATGAAAAGCAAGATTTCTAATTAGTGGTTTAAACTCAGTCTTTAAAAATGACAAAACCTATTTAGTGTTTTAAAAATTTTAGATCATAATATCCTTTCGAATGAGTTTTACAATTCGCAAAGCAAAAAAAAATTTAGCATTAAAATGGATGAAAAGTAAAATTTTTATAGGCCGTCGTATAAAGTAACTCTTTAAAAATGTCAAAAAAAGTTAAGTATTTTGAAAATTTTACTTTATTATATTCTTGCGATATAGCTTGATATGTTGTGAAATACAAAAATCATCTAATGTAGCATAGAATAGGTATGAAAAGTAAGATTTTAAAGCAGCGGTTTAAACTCAGTCTTTAAAAATTACCCCAAAAAAATTCAGTGTTTTGAAAATTTTACAGAAATAACATCAGAATTAAACTAAATAAATAACTAAGTTTAAACGGCGATATTCACAATTTTTAACTGGTGAAGGTGAATATATACAGTCGAGATCCTCCCATGACCCGCGAATCTGATATCCATTCGCACCTTAAAGTGTCACAGGTACAACTCTATTTGATTATTAATTCTAATATCAAAATACATAAAATAAAATAAAAATTTCGAAATTTGAATTAAAAAGAGACAATTATAAGCAATAAACAGAATAAATTATTTTGATTGGTTTAATTAAATCCTGAATACCGTTTTCCGTTTCTGATTGGACGGACGTTAAATATCAAATGGCGATTTCCGTTTCTCGCTTCTCATTGGCAAAACTAGGAAAAGCGTTTTCAGATTAAACTCGAATTTCCGATTCGGAGACCCCTAGTTTCCGTTCAATTTCAATCGGAAACTAAGGTTTTCAGCGAAATACTATGTACACCGATCGGAAACCCCTAGTTAACGTGCGGTATACCTGGTATTTCGCCCGAAAATCCCTAGTTTTAGAAATATGAATTTTCGTCCTAATGCTTATGTTACAGAAAGAAGTCAAACTTTTCACTTCAATTTATTGATCTACCTAATGATGGTCTGCCCTTTGAAAAGTTTTCGAAAGAATATGTTTAGTCATCTATTTCATGTCAATCTACTGTAAACAAGCTGATTGGAATTTATTACCTTATATTCCATCGCAAATTTGTGACATGTCATATGCCTTAGAACACTTTTCCCCCTATTTGTCTTTGTAAACAAACCTACTTAAACCAATAGAGATTTGGCATATTTACAGTACTGCCTAATTGTGAACAAATATCCAAATACTATGACCTTTCGCCATCTGGATTTCTTTTTTAGTTCCAAGAACTTGGGGGAACCCTCATTGGTAAAAATGGAAGTCTTACAAATGCAGGAAATTTCACCTTTCTGCACTGGACGTAATCGTTTCTTAGGCGATGAATGATTTAAAATTCAGTTCCCTTTTTAAGTCAAAATTTCATTTTATTTATACTTATTTTGTAGTATAAAGCAGTGAATAAAATTAAGAGAAATGCGCATATTTTTCAACTACATGTATATTTAGTGGACAACGAAAATAAAGGGGACCAAAGTGTATTTTATTATCTAATGTCAAACCTGTTAATGGACTTCCTACAAGAGCTCCTATTCCAATAGGCAACAAACCTATGCTCAAGGCTGAATCATATTCTGCTGGTTTTACAAGGTTTTTCAGCGACAAATTATATCCAATATTAATACCACCTGTAAAAACAAATCGTTTTGCATTGAGCTGTGTTTAAATCAATTTTCATAGTGCCTATTTATTTGCGGTTTTTTTATTATAGAGACTTTTTATCATACTTATTTTCGCGTTTGTTTAGTTTTTTCATACAGTAGTCAATTTATCAAGGAACTTCAAACTTTTAGCCGGTTTGGTAAAAGCCAGTAAAAATGCCACTGTTCTGCGACGTAGCAGTAACAGGATACATCGGCAAACGAATACCGAAGCAAGAAAAGGAAAGGGGAAATTCTAAAATCATAAATATGTGATTTTGGCATGAAATATCTTATTATCGCCGGAAACGTTGCTCTTTATCAAGGATTGTGGTAAAACTGTTGAACTGCTATTTACAACAAAATAACCGTTAAAATAACCAATAGTTAAATTTGCTATAAATTACAAAATACAGACGTTGATGCGTATTTAAATTCTAATTATAGCAATTTCGACAACTTATAATAACACATCACTAACATGTTGACTATATTCAGATTCTTTAATAGCAAAGAAACTATAAACTTAAGAGCAGAAACAAAAAAGCTGTGTCCTACCTTTGATACATGCATTTGAAACGTTCCAGGTGTTCAATTACTCAATTTTTCCTGTAACTCACATATATTTTACTCTATTTTACTCTTTTGTATTTTTATCAAAAATATATAATATATTAATATTTATGTCTTTTCTTATTTTTATATTCATGTAAGTAAAAGGTCTTCATAGGTTCTAAAAATTAAAATCAGCAATACAATATAATGAAAATGCGGTGAAGTTTGTTTTCAAATGTCACTTCAAACTCACACTATCAATTTACATCACACAATTTTTTTATGTTTATAACTTTTATATTTTCTGAAATAACGACAACCATCATATAATGTACTTTTGATTTTTGCAGACGTATTTTATTTATTAAGTTTTATTAGTAATTAATAATGCATATATAACATACGTATGTATGCCATGACTGATCAACCAAAACTGTTTAAAATGAATGAATTTCTTTTTTCGGCTATACCCATATTCCAAATTACTATGTAGTTACTGGATGTTCAATCAATTGTAAATTTAGTTCCCCCCCCTTAGTTGTGGGTGCATTGTCATTCCCTCGCAGCTTGCTCACATATATATTTTTAAGTGTTTAACGATAAATTATCTTAAATTATTGGCATTGACTGTTTTAAAAACTATTACCATACAAATATAGTACAAGTTTTCGCAGTTTACCGGTTATCGCTTGTTTTTACGCGGCTTGGGTTTTCGTATTTTTATTTTTACACAAATCATGCAAAATGTTAGCAACGTCCTAAATATATTTTTTTGGTGCATTTATGAAACAGTGAAATTTAAGATAAAAATCCTTTATGGGCTCGTTTAAGAAGATTGTACGTGGGGTTCAGGCGCAAATAATAACAAAAATAGATTTTTAGGTGTGATATCTTAAAAAACAACTTTTGGACTTCAGTTGCATTTTCTATCAAAGTTTAATGTTGAATGTGTTTCTTTCTCTTCAAAAAGTCAAATCATGTTGCAATGGGGCATTCACTGGCTTTATTATTATTATTTTTGTAATTACAAATAGAACACATGTGATACAGCATAAAACACGATAATTGAAGCAGTTCAGTTTGACAATGACAATGGATGACCTTGTACATGTTTTTTACGACTTATTCCTTCTACTGTTGATAAAAAGTTGCTGATGATTTAAAAAATGCTGATATTGTTAAAACATATCAGCAAATTTGATATGAAAACCATGCCTTTTTATATGAAGGTATAACTGCGCATACGCAATGAAACTGAAATTATAAATGATTGAATGAGGTCTTCCATATCGACAAACGGATACCGACGCGAAAGAAAGTAAAGGGGAAATAATAGAATCAAAAATAAAAAACTGGATAATTTTCACGATATAACAAATTAAAAATCTAATTCAATCATAAAAAGGGTGATAACTAGTACAGATTCAGTAAATAAACGATCAAATGTAATATCACCTACCTTCAAAAAAACCGTACAAGATTGTGAAGGCCAAAAAGTGGTTCATTGTTTTAGAAAATGGAGCAATCAACATCACAGACGCAATCGCTATCAGGAAAAATATCCAAATTTTTATAATGTGATACGAAAAGAAATGACACAACACTCCAAAACTAGCTCGTCCAAATGCACTACTGATGCCGCCCATTGACAATGCAAATGATATGTCAGCGATAGTAACACCCACTGATACAGCGGTCTCTGGAAGCTGACTGCTAGGTATGTAAATCGCTGCTGTGAACAGGAAGTTTGTCAGCAGGTAGGCAATGAATCTTGGGGTTCGACAAAACAACAAGATTTGAGCTTCGTGCTTTCTTTTCGCTTCTTTGTTGTTTTCATTTAACATCTTGGCCTTCCTATCTGAAACAAA
>MJUU01019954.1:27467-44309 GCA_002080025.1 Modiolus philippinarum
TCCAAAAATAAAGTGGTCTTTCAGACTTTCAGGAATCTTACCAAAAATAATAACCTTTAGAATTCGACGTATTCAGTATTTTTTTTGAACACTTGTCAAAATGTAAGATTATATGCTAAATACAAAAAATACCGAAGTTGCATAAAAAACAGTAAATTTCGTTATGCTGTACACGTGTTTCAAGGAGTAACCTCTCATCAGCAGCATCAAAATAAAACAACATGGAAAGCCATAATAGAATAAGTACTCATTACCAAATGAATCGAAATAGGAAGCCAAATCAACTATTAAGGACATCTGCTGAGTGCCATACACGGAATGAAGCCTCGGTTTTTAAGGCCGGGTGAGAATTCCGATAAAAACTGTAAATATCTATAACACGCAAGGTAAAATTTTCATGTCAGACAAGTCTGACTATTGGGCTGGTGAAAACCCTCGGGGATCTCCGGTCCACCAGCAGTAGCATCGGCCCAATGGTTCAAAATTCAACAAAATACCAAAGTTGCATAAAAACAGTAAATTTGATGTAGGGTGCTTATAGCGAGGATTTTGTTCACTACTAGGGTCATTTTCTAAAGTTGTCATAAAATTATGAAATTTTGTATATTCACAGAAACAAAATACTGGGCTTTGATAAGATGTTATAATAATAAGGTACGATGCTTGGAAAATAATTTTTTAAGTCTTTGAAAAAGGCCGAAAATGCAATTTTGCATTTTTAAGTCAATTATCCGACCTTTTATATGGGAATCCCCTAAGAAGAATCCACAGAACCAATTTAAACCAAAGGTTTTAGGCAGGTTTTTAAAGTTAAAGTATGTACAAATACATTTTGGTTCTCGAGGTACTTCATGTTCAAAATTGAACTTTTCTGTGAAAAAAATCAGATTGATTTTTACCGGCGCTATGATAAGTTTTATGTAGTTTAAATTTCATTAGGAATACGTTATCCAGGTAGCTCAGTCGGTTACACAGAGGAAATTCAAATAAATCGTTTATTATATACCAAGGATCGTATCTGGACCAGAATTTTTTTTTTTCTTTGTTAAATGTTTTTAAGTTACTTTTTAATGTAAATATTGGTATCTATATTTTCATGTATCCAAATGATTAATTTCTACACCGTATTAAAAAACCACTGAAATAAACTTGAGCAAGTGACTTCTTAATTTACTCCTGTAGTCCTGTATCGCAATTATAAACTTTCTATTCATGTTTGTTAACATTGTGTTGATGCTACAAAAGATCTAGTTTCTACGGAAGCGGCGCGATGTAAAATAATGTTTACATGCACAATAACAGAACATTTGAACCGGAATTAAAAAAAGAATCCGAAATCTTTTTGCACGTTTACATAAAACAGACAACATAATCAAATCCTTAAATCCAAAAATGTAGGAAGACTTCACGTCGAATGCCACATGTGTCACGATCCACATGTTGGGGTTATTGTTTGCACCAAGATTGGTACAAGAATACGAATGTTATTGCGCATGTATGTAGACTATATGCCATAAATCAACAACAAAATTAAATTCCTAAATCCAAAACTGAAGGAGGAGTTCGTGTCAAGTTCCACATGTGTCAAAATCGCCGTCTTATGTTCTCGTGGCTGCAACAAGATTTATATAAAAAAATCCGAAAGTTTATTTCGCACCTACAGTATATATGCAACAATTTCATAACTAAAGTAAAACATTTATCCAAAAAATCTATCAGGAATTTGCATCGCAAGACAGTGGGACGGACAGACGGACGGGGGAGGCTAACGAAAATGTCCCCGAATTTTCATTCGAAATAAGGGGGGTCATTTTTTTTTATTGTTACGGATGCCAATTAATTTAAGTTCCTTTTGAAAATACAAAAAAAATACCCAAAGTTGCATAAAAACAGTTAATTTTCGTTATGCTGTACACGTGTTTCAAGGAGTAAACTCATCAGCAGCATTAAAATGAAATACTAAAACAAGTACCGGTAATGTGGAACTCCTTGTGCAAAGCAAAAGGACAGTTCGAGTTATTGGTTAATTTGGAAATCTGAATGACCTTTCCAAATACTTATCACCATTCAACAAGAGGAAGAATACTTAATATAGTTGCTTCGATTAGAACAAAAATTTAGGGCAGTTTAATCCAGGCTTGTTGAGAATTCTGCTTTATATTAGAACAAAAATTTGGGACAGGTTAATCCAGGCTTGTTGAGAATTGTATTTATATAAGAACAAAACTTTAGGGCAGTTTAATCCAGGCTTGTTGAGAATTCTAGTTTATATTAACAAATAGACATCAACTGTCTAAATTCCATATTAAAGCAAAGTTGTTTTAAATGAAAGTGAACGTAAAGAATTAATGAAAAATATAAGTAAAATTTTCCCAGAATTTTACAAATTAAACAAAAATCTTCAACTCAAAAACTCGATTTCGTCTTTTCAATGTATGCAGTATGTTGCTCCATTTATAAACAAGTCATTAATACTGAGGAAAGTGGACTCCCAGAATGTATAAGTTCATTGTATTTGTGTAATGTATTGTGTATATGCCATCAGCCCTCCAGGGGCATAATTGTGCATTTGTGAATAAAGGTATTTAAATTAGATTGAATTATAAACCAAAACTGCTCCATTTATAAAAGAAGTCATTAATACTGAGGAAAGTGGACTCCCAGAATGTATAAGTTCATTGTATTTGTGTAATGTATTGTGTATATGCCATCAGCCCTCAGGGGCATAATTGTGCATTTGTGAAAAACCAAAACTCTGTCTAAATTGTTATTAACATGGACTTAATTTTGAACAAATAATCAATAGAAGGAGTGTTCGAATGGCTCACGTTATTTTGAAATCAGTCAGCTAGCTTCTTAATACTTAAGCTTCAAAATTATGATGGAAAATCGTATAGTAGCGTTTCTGTCCATAATTACATTTAGTCAGTAAATTTAAATTATCAATGTTGCAATTCCGTGATTCATTATTTAATTTTTATACTAGTTATATAAACCGAAAGTGTATATTTATGGCACTCTTTAATCAAATTTTGATTCTAACATTTGCAACATTCGTGCTGTTGAGGGTTGTTTAAGGATTCATTTATCAGAATTAAGGAATGTTGAGAGTTTAATACTATGATATATATCTATCAGCAAAAGAGTATGGAAACCAGTCAAAGATCCAAATAAGTGAATGCATTCTGGAGTTGGGGTCTTCTTTTTGAGAATATTGTTTATAATTTTGGCAAAACTTGTCAAAAATGCCAAAATTAGCTTGGAATTTCTTTTTATCTAATAAAAATCCCCTACAACTCCCACTGGGTGTCATTTTTAAGAAACTTTAAGGTTGATAATTTTTATTTTTACTCAAAGAAATTCGAAGATATATTGTTGCTAGGCAGATTTCAAAATATAACTGTAGACCCCGAGAGTTTCAAGAAAAATTTCTAAGGTCACAATGTTTGTTTTAACCAAAATGAATTAGAAGTATTGTTGTTGGGTAGAATTCCAACAATAGTCATTCCTGAGTTTCAAAATCCAATTATTGTAAATGCTTGTTTTAACAAAAACAAATTTAAAAAATATTCTTGCAAAAAATAAACGGTCTGTAACATTTGAAGAAAATTCACCATAATGAGAACAAAAAAAAATACAATCAAATAATAGAAAATGTTTGTTTTAACTTAAACAAACCTTAACCTATAATTTAAGGTAGATCAGTTTCCAATGAATACGTGGACTTTGAGAATGCATTCAAGTTACTAAAGCTAGCCACAAAATTGAATATTTTTTAAATCTTTTTTGTGAAAATGTTTTTTCTAACTGAAACAAATAATAAAAAGTCAAGTTACTAGGCAGAATTCAATAAAGGGAGAGCAAGTCGTATATATGAGAGGTTTAGGTAATTTACCATAATACCAATTTGAATCATATTTTGGAATTATAAAAGTTTAGAATTATCTTTGGTACCAAGAAGTTGCAAAAATATAATACTGAATTTAAATTAAATTTCAAAAATTGTTATTCATTGATATTTCAGGAAAAATTTATATCAAAGATGGCCTTTTCGTGGAATTTATACAAGCACTCCTTGTACTATACATCAGGCCTATTTTTGATGCATTAGTGCACGATATACAAAAAGAATGTTATCCTGCTTCGCCACATTTTGATTCCAAGTCGTCAAACTAGAGACAAATCAATATACTAAATGTCTAGTAGTTTGTTTATTGGTGCAAATCAACAATTATTATTAAAATGGTCTGGCAAAAAGCCCTTAAATTGGAAGATTTAATTAATAAAAAAATAAGCAACTATTGTTCAGACCAACTACAAATACCTGCATTCTTACATGGACACCGAGACGAAGTTATTTTTATTATCTCATAACAAGTCTTTGAGTCATAGCAGAAATTAGGCAAAAATGTTTTGTCCTTTGAACACTTGAAGCCCTACTCATTGTATCTCATATTTAACGTTGAAAACGAGCACATGACAGTAAGCATTGAAGGGATATGGAGTAAATGCACATGGGGTAAACTATCTACAAATACAAGATAAAACAAAGCAATTGCACAACGTTTTTATTGTTGTTCTTCATCTTGAAGTCAACAGGCCTTCAACAATGAGCTTTATACCCCATAGTAAGCTCAAGACGGACCCTAGTCCCGGTCCGAGCGGTAGATGTCGAGCAACGCTACTTCCATGCCTGTTTACCCTGGATGCGGGTACGTCAACAAACATAAAATTAAGTGGCAAAGTGTTCCTACAGTCGCTGTCATCCGTTTCCGGTCAAAACGACTAAAATAAAAACAACATTTAAACAACCACAGGGCACTCATGAGTAGTAGTCTGTTTATTTCTTAGTTGTTTTAGCACCATATGTTGATTACAAGAATAAGTATATTGAAACGTCGATTGTCAACAAGTATCAAAACCATGATTTGCAGTTACAAACACTGTCATTATAGTTCGCCAAATTCAAGACGATCCCTTGTGTAAAGTTATCTGTAAATAAATCCAGATAAGCATAAAATCAAATCAAGTGTGCATGTAAAACTAATTATGCAATCTTATAAATAACATAAATTGGCCAAACCCATAGATTTTGAATGCATAATATAGACATCAGAACTCTCTCTCGGGTAAATGCAATATCGCACTGAATTTGTATAGAGTGTATGTTTATATGTTTTTGGTTTGTAATCAATAAATGTTGTAACCAGAATAAAAACCATGCCATTAATTGCGGTATATACATCTATATGCAAGTCTTATACTCGTACAGAGACTAATAAAATTTATTGGTTCCGTGACCACGAATTTTTGTACTTTATGGGCGTCTGGGTGAATATTTTGTTTAAAAGAATATTGTGCAATGGTATATAAGATAATATTCCAATCTATTTCTGGTTAAGCCACGTACATATATCAGTCTACTGAACTGTCTATATAGCATTGACCCTCTCTACTCTTATATGAACTTCGCGTCTGGAGTTTTGATTGGAATTATGTAATGTTCCTACAGCTATGATTGGAAATGTTAAATATCAATTAATCTTAAGAACACTGAATGATATGTAATTAATAAAAGTTTAAATGCAGTCAATGGTGTTATTGCTCATAAGTATGAAAATCCTGACATTTTATCAAAGTTGCTCATTTGATTTTGTTAAGAAAAAAATGGATCTAATGATAAACTTTGTTCCTTTTCAAAATTATATTTTGACATCTCCTCTGAAACCACTGAAGCAAATTCAACTTAACTGCACCGAAATGGTACATGGAAGGTATTTTACACCGGTCGGATCCGATACAAAAAATTGCCACCAGGGCAAAACATTGTTTAATATTAGACCCTATATGAAAATCATTTCATTCTGATCTGACAAGAACATGGTAACCTGCACATAGCTTAATATTGGACCTTGAGTGAAAACTATATTTTTATTACCCCTGTGAAACCAATGAAGAAAATTCAACCAAAGCTTACAGAAATAATACATTTAAGCGATACAGGCTCCGTGTCCGAGCGTCTAAAACTAATATCGTATTTTTAACTATATAAAACAAATGTACCTTCTGTTATGCCTTGTAGAAACGAATGTGACGAATCGAAATTTAAACTTCGGTGTTAGTTTTATTACTTTTATTGTTTTCGATGTTGTTTGCCCATAAATAGTTGCAAAATGTTTTGTTGAGTATGAATCGTGATGAATACAGGGTTTTTCAAAATGGAGAATTAATGCTCATCATTAAGGGTACCGGGGAACAAAGTAATCATTTACTTTTTGTACATGAAAAGATGACAATTTCAGTTATGCTGCACTTGTTCGTGAGAGAATTTCTCATATGGATATACTACACAACTTTAAAATTTTGACATTTATTATTTTTGTTATTTTCAAACCTGTTTACAGTGCCACATCTCACTAATTCACAATGCCAAGTTTTCTTGCAATCGACGTGATAAGTGCCCTATATCCGTCTACAGTTTTCTGTATGTTGTAATCGTTCACCAGCTTGAGACATTAGAGATCATTAGAGCTTTTGTCGGGCAACGGATGACAGTTATTGTAAGAGCACTTTGCCAGTTTACTATGTGTCCGGATAAAGTGTTAACTTTCGACGTTTGCGCAGACCATGACGCGCATACAAAATCAATCTAGTCTTTATTGTGACGTAGTCACCTCACGTGTGCCATAACAATGAAACGCGTTTGTTTCTATTTACAAGTGACAGGCATCGCTAGTTCAAAATAAAATGTAATTTCTACAAAAGTATGCGAACACTATTTAGGGAACGACATTTTGATTTTTATGGGGGGGTCTCACAATTTCGAGAAAAAAAATTCCAGGATCAGAAATTTCAGTAATGAAAAAATTATCGGGGAAAGGGAAAGCCTAAAAATATCCAGGATGAATTATATGATCAAGATCTATTCACGGGCTAAAAGGGATTGCTTAATTCTAGTGAGAAAAAAAAATAGCCAATATAATTATACAGCGATTTAAATGAAATCTGTACTTTTTAATGAGGTCGTCTTTAATTATTGTCACGTGCATATAAGGTTGATTGACGTGTTACTTCCTAATAAGCCTCTGTATTACAAATACAATTGAAAATAAAAAAATACACAATAACCTCATCAGTCGCATACTTAAAAATGTGCGTCAATGCTGTCCCCTTTTTGTTTTGTTTTGCATTGTGATTTTTCCTTTTTCCATACTTTATTTTATTTGCTTTGTTTTTTTTCACTTTTTGTTTGTCTGTGATTTTTTTTTGTTAATTTTTTTGCAAGCTTTTGATGGCAATCCTATTTCTGGAATAATTACATATTTACTGCATAAAATGGAAAAGATTGTATTGTCGATAATAATTGACCAGGCTATTTTTTTAACCCCCTACCCAATTTAAATTGTCTGGATCCGCGCCTGTATTTGTTGAAAAATGCAAATTGTGATATAATTTTAGACAACTTTTATGCGATTTTAACGCATTTTCAGAAAAAAATGACCCACATGCAAGATATAGACATGTACTTCCAAGACCACCTCGACAATACTTGTTAATCATTGCTACGTTTTTTCATCGTTAAATAGAGTGCAACTTTTGATTGATCATTTTCATCGATAAACAAACATGAAATGCACAATAATAGAATGTTTGTAGTGTAATTTTACGAAGATTTAAACAATCCTAATACAAAAATAATACTGGTCCCTGAACGATGAATTTTATACATGTATTTGCCATGTGAGTCACCTGAGTGGTAATAAGCTATTCATATTGAGAACAGGGTTTGTTTTACAGCAAAATCACTGATTAAGATAGTGTTATAAGTTATCAGTTAAAGAAATAAATTTTATTCAATAAAAATAACTGCAGAAATACATTTATTTTTTTCTTTGTGGAATCACTGCTCAAATTCGATGTTGCCTTCCGTACTTATATATGTACATGTACATGAACAACGATAAAAGCGTTGTTCCATTGCTTGGTTTTGCCATGTGTTTGTAGGGACTTTGTCTCATGTGAATTTACTCTTTATCCCTTCATCGATTATGTACTTTGTATTTTTATAAATTTATGTTCTTAAGTTTTTTTTCCTAGACCAAAAGAAATGTATTTCAATAATATTAAAACAGTATTGAAACAGGGGTAGTCCCGATATATACATATCGTCCAAAATCAATCAACGAGGCAATCTTTGTTTTGCTTTCCTTTCGTGAAATAAACGGTTTCTTCATTTCAAAAAAATTCTAAAGAGCCATTGAATCCAACGTGCAAGATGTAATATGTGTATTCCTATTTCGATTCTGAACTTCGCTACTGTAACATATCCTTCAATGCAGTTATCAAATTTACAAATTCAGTTTTATTAAGGGACCGACCATTTAACTTGAAAAGGGGGGGGGTATGGTTTTTTTTTCTAAAAAATATTTTAATTCTGATTTTATGTGAAAAAAAATATTTTGGCAGTAAAAATGATGAAAAAAAATATTCTGAAGGAGGCTTTCTGCCCCCAAAAAGTAATGCTTATTTCGAAAAAAAAATATTTTGTTGAAACAAGTTAAAAAAAATAGCGATTCGCGCGAAAAAAAATTCTGCCCAGAAAAAAAACATAACCCCCCTTCAAGTTAAATGGTCGGTCCCTAATAAATGTAGACATTAGAACAGCCATGATACTCTTGTTAACTGCAGTCATTCATACTTATAGAAACGCACGTGCATCGTGTGGTCATTTTATTAAAACGTGATAAATTATGTTTTGGAAGCAATCATGTGACGTGAAAATGACTGATCGCTGATGCGCATCATGGAGTGCGCAATCGTCCAAAGTAAACACTGATTCCGGACCCGTTGTAATTGGTGTTTGTTGACGATACCGCGTCCATGACCAGAAAAGATACATGCATGTAATGTGGTCGACATTTAGCAAGGAATTCCGCTCATACCGGTGCTAGTGACCGTCTTATTGAGCAAAGCTCGTTGTTGAAGGCCTCATGGTGACTTCCAGATGAAGAACAACAATAAAAGCGTTGTTCCTTTGATTGGATATACTATGTATTTTTAGAGGCTTTGTCTCGTGTGCATTTACTCCATATCCTTTCATTCTTAATTGAAAAACTTTGTTAGGGGGGAATGAATTTATGCACAAATTAGATGAAAATGACAAAGATAGTCAAACCCCGATTTTTCAGAAACCCATTATCCGAGGGGTTGATCTGTAGGTGAATTAATGATAAAATCCGAAAGTTAATGGCCACACACAACATACTGATATTAGTTTCCTGGTCTTTCTTCTGTCGTATTATTTCCGTAGAGGACAGAAGAATAAAAAAAATGCTCCGTTAAAAGACTCCGTTTTACTGTGTTTCGCGCTATACGAATATTCCTATCCATTCACCATCCTAGGATTTTTGTCATATTTATGAGTGTATTGTCCATATTACCAGTTTTGCTGATAAACAAGCAGGGTCTAGCATTTCCTGAAAAGACTGTATTAAGGTAATAGGTACGTAAATAGCAATGTTTCAAGATTTCGATAAAATTTTACATGCAAGTGCATGAAACAGAACTGGATATTAAAGTGAAGGAAAATCTGTGCTAGCTTTTTTAATGTCTGAAATATGACTGATTAATCTATGTAATACGTACAGAAAAATAGAACAATAATCTTCTTTAAGTCACGCAATTTAAAAAAAAAACGTATCCTACAATTTTCCTATGAAAATGAAATGTTAAATGATGTTTAATGATGTTAATTTTATATAGGGTCACCGAATTAGTTTTGCGTGTATTAAAAGCTGAATAAAGGCTAAGCTTACCATAAATTGATTTTTCTCGATAAAACGCACCGTCAAAATAACGACGTCGTCGATAAATGTTACAATTTTAGGCGTGATTGCAATGATGATCCGATGTTTAGTGATATAAACTACGCCGAAACAACTCGGTGACCATATGAAAAAAAATCATATCAATTAATCGGGAATATCATATCAGTTTTACAGAAAAATTGTATGATACAGTTTGAAATCCCGACGATTTAAAGTGAAATCTAAAACTATTTTACGTTCATTCTAAAGCAAATTTATAACGTTCACCGCTAGGGGCGTTGATTTACGCACCTCTCACCTTAATATTTCTCCTCGGGCATTTTTCCGCCAGCTTTTCGCCAACTGAAGGTTTAAGAAGTATTTCCATTTTCATCTGTATTTTGTGTTTTGCATTTAAAGTAACTTTCTAACTTCAACAAAAATTCAGCAAATTTGAAAAAGCCTCCTCAAGGAAATTAAATTTAAGGCACAACAGAATTATTCATTTCCTAAACATTTTATAATTCCGCTTATAAATGTATACAGTAGTGAAATTTGAAAAGACACCAACTAATACGAGCACCCTACTTACTCAGAGGGAATCTGTCATATTACGATCCGTGATGTAATGGCTTTCAGTTTTATTCAGTTTTGCAATCGTTTTGTATATTTTAGTGGAAGGATTCGACAACAAAATTGCTACAAACAAAGGATGATTTTATTTGTACAAATAGGATTCGACTCCTGCAAAAAAGAAAGAAAGAAGACTGAAAAAAAAACGAAAATGTACTGGTATAATAAAGATCATGCACTCGTTGCTCTATATTAGCAAAGTTTCTATATGCCTGCATTCGCCAATAAAACTAAAAAGACATACCCATAGAAAACAATGTAGATCCAAATAATGCAAATCATGATTGATTGATTGATCAGTTAGAGTTTAACGTCCAATGAGCTATATTTCAGCTATAGCAGGACGAGAACAAGTTAATCAATTCAAAAAAATTGTGAGTAAAAGAAGAAAGAAATAAAGGAGGAAGGAACAACCGGGCAACGATTTTTTTATTGCCACTGGAAAAGAGGAGAAATGGATAGGGATAGGAAATTTAGCCTTCTATACTTCACCCAATGCGTCTGCTCTCTTTGAAGAAATATAGAAGGGGTCTTTATACTGCATGGAGCGTGGCGTTTCTCCACACAGTTAGGCTACAATGGTTAGCCGCCAGGTTTTCCGTATTATGACCTGACTACCCCGCAAAGACAAGGTTATTTACCTATCCACCACCTGGGGACGCTCCCTGCAACTCTGTAGCCAAAGCCCTTGAAAACCTATTCATCTGCCGGGCAAAACTTGAA
This sequence comes from Modiolus philippinarum, assembly GCA_002080025.1. NCBI lineage: Eukaryota > Metazoa > Mollusca > Bivalvia > Mytilida > Modiolidae > Modiolus > Modiolus philippinarum. The sequence continues at coordinate 38,630 of MJUU01019954.1, forward strand.
AAACATACTAAAATGCATGGCTTTTTATAGAACATCGTGTATTGCTGTAACAACGGCAGTAGAATACCGAAGGAACAAAGGGGTGACATTCAGGGGTGTAAATTAAGCTTTATTACAAACATTTAATCACCAAATTAGCGTACCATTTATTAACACACATAGATGTTGTTATTATTTCTGTGTGTTTGTATAATTTAGCATTGTACATACAACACATTCCGTTTGTCAAAGATATAATTGTAATATTGTGCATAAACAAAATTAGTGATTAGTGTCTTCATCTGTTTCTGTGGAATGTAAGCAAAGAATGTCGCCATGGGAATTCTGTAAGAGATTAATTAAATACTGCTGGTACAATGCAGGTTATGACATATCTAAATTGGAATTGCATTTTTCCAGTGCTGCTATATTTTTGAGTACACTATTTCAAGTTCATACACGTGTAAAATACAACTTGAATAACTAACTACCCCAAAAATACAGATATTTACAATTTTGTAAAAAATTATGTCCCTATCGTAAATGGAGATTGTCAAAAATAGCTTAAAACAAAAGGACGACAGTATCTTGTAATAATTCAGAAGCTTTGACATATAACTACTAATTTGAGCAGTGCTTTTAAAGGAATGAAAACAAGAAAAAAAAAGAAAAAAGAAAAAAACACACTAAAAGCTGAAAATTAAAACAAAAAAAATCTTTTAAAGGATTAATAATATGAACGGAAAATAGTTTATGATGGCAAGTAATTTAAGTAAACCAAATTGCAATGTGTGGTTTGTTTTTTTTTATCAGCCATTTATTCAAAATCTTACATACTGAAACAGTACTGTACTACAAATTTAGCGTGTGTCTGTGTAATTGTTTTGTTATTAAAAAAATATCATTAAATGATCCGTTTAGATTTTTGTGTTAACTCAACTCTGGATTCAAAATGTTTTCAATAAAGCTGGGACTAATAGTCACAGAATAAAGTTACAATTATTTGTTACCCGCCTATTCCCAAGTTTAAATGAGGATTTCTTAGGAGTCATTAAACCACTTACACTTCTTTAACTAAAATTGAATCAGTTTTTAACTTACATATAAAGTTGGAAAACTGTAGATGAAAATGTTGATGAAAAAAGACACATGGACAGACAAAAAGACAAAGAATATCAAGTAATACTGTATAAACAATAACTTTGATAAATCAAGTTTTGTTAATTTCGTCTTTACAACTTAAAAAAATCAAATCGGATTGGTTATGTGGTGGGATGGTTGTTTTGATATCAATAATTTTTTGTTTTGTTCATTTATCGCTGCAACGCAAGAAAAATTGTTCTCATTTATTTCTGGCAAATTCAATCACGTCAACTTTAGTATAAAGATAACAAAAAATGCCTTGGATCAAGCAATCGACTAATTATTTTCCTCTCACTATTATAATCCTTAACTGAAATAATGTTTTCAGTACACAACATTCGTTTTGACGAGTTTGCTTTCAGAGTTATCCTTCTTCACACGTTCGTTGCGCTTTCTGCATTGAAACTTAAATAACAGAATTATTCACTCCCTTTGGCTTTCATTTGACTAAGAACTTGTGTTGAGCTAATAGTGTAAATCTGTCGTTCCTTCTTTTCCTGGAAATGGACATTTTATTTCAAATGCCGCATTGTTTTCTTCGGTTTGGTCAATACCACTTCCACCTCTACGAAGAACCGCATATGCATCTTCCAATTGTAAAATTTTGCATCAATCTTCTCTTAACCGCAGCTCCGGGAAGAATACCGGCATCATCTATCCAATGCATCGGCATACGAATATCGAAGCAAGAACGAGGAGAGGGGAAATTCTAAAATTATATATCCAAAATCACGACAATTCACAGCAACACGAATTGAGACAGTATGACAAAGACATAACAAACAAACAAAAATGAACATAAACGCCACAAAACTAAAGCACTAGCAGTGTTAACCCCTATAAAAACTGAGGTATCATCAGGTGCTCCGGAAGGGTAAGCTTGATCTGCTCCACGCATGGCACCCGTCACACAGCCAGTTGGAATATGAAGTTTAGACATCTGTCTTGTGGCTGATTGGTTTATGTCATTTTCTAACCCTTAGACAAAACCAATTCAAATCCATGGTACGTGTTATCTCTCTAACCATCAAACAGTACCCAGGTAAAAGTTTGATAAGTTTTTGTTAACCAACGTACCCACTGCATGGATTTCTTGTGTGGCAGCTGTTGTTGTGTTGAAGAAACAGGAAGCTCGACAGGTTGGATGACTTTATCATAATTGGATCGTTGAGCTTCCAAAGTATCCAACCCTAGAGCTCGAAGTAACGTACTTCCCGTTACCCGACTTCCTTCTCATAAATCCTTCCTTAAACACATCACCTGTGTTTAATTTTATCGGAAGTTTCATCATTAATTTCCAACTCTGTTGTAAGATCCCTTAGACATATATAATTTGTTTGATGGTTGAGATGTATCTTCACTCAACATTTCTGATGTGCCATTTAAACACACGACTACGTATCCTAGACTGTCAATGCAGTTCAACATATCCTGTATTGTAGATTGGGATTGGATTATTTTTGTACAATAACTTATAGCTAGAGCTAATTTCCTATTTTTCCTCCCCCTTCTACCTGTTTCATAAGGTTCGACAACCCTCATTTCTTATTTCAAATAAGCTGTCTAAGATCTTTTATACGGACACTTAAATTTGTAATTGACACAAGAAGTGCTTGTTTCATTATTTGCTTCCCATTTTCATCTAAACTGATTATCATTCTTCATGTTTTCTTCAATTATGTCACTTGCTTCCTTCAATGTTCAGCTCTGATTGAAGAGCGGCTTTACGCCGTGAGAGTTGGTAGATTTTCAAATCCACACAAGTCGTCACCCCCAAGGACACCAAAGCTAGATGCCAGTTTTTTCACCAATAGAAAGTTTCACGTCCTGACTATGTTTTATCTTCGAAAATCCATTAAGGGATGATTGGGTTTTATTTGTACGTTTATTATACTATAGGGAAACGGGATAGAGAAAGGGGAGGTTTGGGTACCCATAAACCGGTTTAATCCTACCGCTGGCTGTTGCCAGTGCCGGTACCAAGTCCGGCTATCCCGAGTTCCTATCGTTATCTATGTTTGTCTTTTGTCCTTGTGCAGTTCCCTGGTTGATTGTGGCATGTGATTGTAATGTTCGACCATTGTAGGTGTTTCCTTTTATCTTCCTTTCATTAATGATTACAATATTCCAGGTGTTTCTGAGTCAATTGCAAATTTTTCACATTCTTTTAAAATTATGTCCACAAAAGAAGTTGATACCTTTTCCTTTAAACAATTTTTAATTGTGACCCAAAAGGCTAAAGTTTCTGGAGCATATCTTGTAGAATATATTGTAGGTTGTGAGTAAAACATTCGTACGTCCAATAACAAGTGTAAAGCGATGATATTAGTTTTTTTTAATCACGTATTGCCTTTTAAACAGCTAAGAAATCATTATATCTTCCCATTTCTTTTTGTTAAAATTATGTTATAATTCAAAGTTCAGTTCGGTTTGACATCCTTGTTCATTTTTGTCGCTTTCTTTGGAGTCGAAAGACATGCTTTTAAATGAAATTTTCTGCTCTAAAATCATCTGAATCATCTGTGTCTACTACGTAGATGATAGACGGTAGTCTATATACAGTATATCCAGTTTTTTCACCAAAAACTTTTTTCTTTATACTAAGATTTTGTGGCCCATTATGGAATTCGATCGTGAGATGTAAAATATCAACTGCAGATTCAGATGCCTAGTTGCAGGTGAAAAAATAGCACATGTATGCTTGTATGAGATATAGTAAAAATAAAGTAACTAGATGCTCAGAGACAGAGCCTGTTTCGCCCACATAACAATACATGTCTAAACAATGACTATGTTGTTCAAATAATATTTTCTAAATTTATGTAAATTCTAAAACTTAAGGATTAACTCCCTCCATCGTAGTTTTTTACTTAGTTATATTTGATATAACTGATTATTCGGATTTCGTTTGATTTTATGCATTTTATACATTTTTTGAAATTATGGATTTCCTTTGTTTGGGTTCTAGTGCTGCTGATGAGGAATTAATTTCCGAAATGGCCATACAGCTCATTAAAATTATTGCAGTTGGAGTTAAAATATGTGTTATGGTCTCATGTACATTTACTTCATATCCTTTCGTAAAATACAAATGATTTAGGCATTTCCGCTTACTTTCTAATGAGTTCAGTGGATACATATTCAGGAAAAATATTTGACAGCTTGCTTAACTTGTTTTCAAAATACGTTTTTCTCTTAAGGTTCAATGCAAAAATTATTTGCCAGGCTGGTAGCAATGTTTTTTTGGATCACCTCAAATATAGATAATCAACGATTACAAATTCGCCCCGTTTGTGCACATTGTCAAAAAGCCCCTAGAAGACGCCAGGGGTATTCCAATAGTCCACCTTAACTTCATATGAATAAACTAACAATAGCAACCCTTGTAGGGACATAATTCCCGGTAAGCTTTTTAATTGGTTTCAGAGGAGATAATCAGATATATGTTCCATTAGGATTCAATTTACTGATGGTCATCTTTTTTCACGGATTTGGCAAAAATGAGCAATCTGTTCCTTAAAGACAACAAATCTTTCCTTTTAAAAGCTAAAGATTGATGATTTTTCCTTTACTACCAGATTCGACATGTTCGCGGCGGATGTCTTATATGATGCCCGAGATGCTTACTCTAGCGATGCACATGATCTCGCCTATGGGTTTAATTTTGGTCTGTGTTGTTCATCTGCATGTGTGTTTCCTATTTGTTTTCTGTGCCGTACATATGTGATCATGGTCGTGTATCTTTGTCTTCCGGATGCCACCATTGTCTTTAGATTACTTTTTTAGACTGACGGTTCTGTTCTCACTTTTTTATAGGACATTATATGCATAATTCAAGTACAGTTTGATTACAGTTGCTTTAAAAGTTTCAGTGCAGATAAGTTTGGAAAACTTTCTTCGTTAGATTTTTTATTTATAGTTCACAGAAACACCCCTATCTAAGGAGTCTTGTATAGTTTAAAAAATCACTATGATTTTTCAACACTATTCAAGACTCCTTCAATAGGAGTGTTTCTGTGAACTATAAGTCCGTCATGAAATCTACTGAACTGTAGATGTACAAGAAAGAATTGGCATAAAAATACTATAAATTGTCGAACTTCTTGATAGAAGGTTGTAGAACTAAATAAAAAGAGAATAATGATCATAAGCATGCAATAAGTGTTGATTTGCCGTAAAAATGAAAATACGTTGTCAAAACATTTTCAAAACACAGCTTCATTCAATTTCCTGGAGATGAAAATCCTAACATTAAATTTTCACCAAAAACTGTGAAATTAAAGGTCCTCAACACATATGACTTATATCAAAATTTTATAAAAATTCACCGTACTGTTTCTCTACAATGCTAGGAAAACTTCATAAAAAGGCTTATGATTCCTTAATTCTGAACGTCAAGCAGAAAGAATTACATCCCTTTGCAAAAATCTGACTTTCATTTATTTCAATATTTTTGAGATGCCAATTAAAACCTAGATATTATAATGTAGGCACTATGAAAAAAGATATAAAAGGAGTACAGTTTCATGATAACATGAATATTTTATTTCTATTTTTT
>MJUU01019954.1:45215-57974 GCA_002080025.1 Modiolus philippinarum
CGCTAGTTTTGTACTGTTCAAATATGGACATTAATACCGACATGGAAAATCATTCCTGCTGTCAACAGAGAAATATCAGGGTGATGGACAATGCGTATGCGTAAGACAGTGTTGTCTTTGGAACATCTTGAGTTTTCCTGGAAATGAATCCACTGGCAAGAATATTTGGTAGGTTCTCTTGGCAAATTGTTATTTAAACATAATTCACAAGGCAATAATTTATTAATTTGCAATTCAATCGTCATATATAAACATGGTTACATCATTTGAACCCCTGGGTTTGTCTGTTAACATATATATACAAATACACTTTTCATCATAGAGTCAGGATATTGGCACATCCAAATAACAAAATGGCACATCCTATTTGGATTTATGGCAAATATACAAAATAAATACATATTTGTGGTTAAAATCTTCCATAATGGTCCCTATTGGTGATACAAGGTTGATGCGATGGGGAATAGTTGCAGGCAATTTACATGAAAATGGCTCCAGGCACAGGACAGCTGGAGTTCATCAGGCTCCATCTCGAGTTATTTCCATTTAAAATAAATACCTCTTGTATAAAAGTATATTACCTGTCCTAGGTTATTCTTTTCCTCGAATTTATCTTTAATCTGGCAATAGCCTCAATTGGTAAGGTTTGGTAAATCTGTAAACTTTGGATTATCTCCACTTGGAAATTTGTAAGACCCGCCAAGGCAACTTATTCGGCCATAACTGGCGGCTGCGCGCCTTATATAGGGAACTGTAGTCACGTGACTTGGGTCAAACACAAGTACGGTGCCTGGCAATGTGCAAAACTTATGCAATTTTAGAAAGAATGACAAAGTGTCAGCTTAACCGGGGCTTGCTGTTACTTAAACATAGCCTTATGGAAAAAGGGTAAACAGGCATTAAAGAGGTAGGCAACCTTAAATATTGTCTAGAAGCGAAAATGTGGGCCGTCGCCAAAAGCGGCATAATACAAAAATGGTGGACCGATATTGTGATCAGTTGATTGAAAGTAAACCCAGGGGCTAAAATGCAGCCACAATGCTTTAAACATATATTATTGGAAATCATGATTTTGTAACCTTCCATGCTCGCTTTTACTTATATAAAAGTTAAAATTATGCTATACGACAATGAAAAACAATGTAGGTCAGTCGATGTTAACGTTGACAATAATGGCGGCGCTGTCGATCTGAAATCAATAAAATCGATCTGCAATGACAAAATATCAATCGCTATAGTATTAAAACTTTAAGGCGAGCATGGAAGAAAGCTAGATCTCATAATTAGTGAAGTGGTTATGCCTTGTTTAAAGTTTTTAAGGTTAATTGAACACAATTTGAACTTTAACTTCCAAAATTTGCCCAAAATGGCAACAAAATTATTCTTGAACTTTGAAAACAAATTATTTGAATGAACTTTAGTAAAATGATCTTATAACAATTAATATTAACATGACAACATTATTATAATTATCTTGATTAACAAAAATATGCAAAAATTGAACTCTTAAAACATGAAAGAAAAAAACTTCATGATTTTCCACAAAAAATATTTACACTTGGGTGTACCCTCAACACATTACACCATCCCCACCTTATTTGGTGGAATTCTCCTGAATTCAAAAATAATAGTTATACTGTATGTGCTCAACACATAAATTGATATCAACAATTGCTGCATGTGGAACTACAAGGGAAAACCAAATATCAAGTTACACATCTACTACTAATAGTTTGAACCAGATGCAACAATTGTGAAGCAAATAAAATATAACTTAATTATTTACATATACATATAGCTTAAAATCCACCCCCCAAATGTCACATAATAGATGCTCCTGGTGTATAATAATGTTCATAGGCAACGGAATGTTTTTATCTTGTGTCCAAAAATGTTGAAATTAGTAAAGTTCATGATCAGGTACAAATAAATCAGGCGTCCAGACGAAATGGGATACCAGCCTTGTCCATAGCTTCACAGATGCAATCAATAGAAGTATCTCGACTTTCTCCAGCTTTTCACAGCATGTCCAGCATGAAAGTTGTCGACAGGTTTGGAGTTATTTCTTTCGTGGCCAGCAGTCTAAGGGTCTCATACATATAGTATCTTTGTTGAATGCCCCGCATTTATCCTTGGTCTTGGCATGGGGTTTGGTGCCCGGCAGCTGTCCAGCAGTTCGGCCCTGTCCGGTAGGTCCATGTGTCCAGAGGCCTGCTCGTACTGGAATGCTGTATACTCCCATGCCAATTTCCTCTGATCTTGGCTCATCTTGGTCCAGCCCTTTGGTGGCCATTCCTTTGTCAACAGAGTTCCTGGTAGCCTGACTGTCTTTTCTTCTGTCCAACCTCGCCTTGCTGGTGGGAACAATGGCATCCCTCCTAACCTAAGTAGTTCTCTAGCCCGTTCAGCAGGTGACTTACTTGGACTCTGGACCAGCCTGGTTGGTTCATGATGTGGCTCTACGCTCAGAGTTGCCAACAAACTCTTTGGTGTCGGTATGTAAGTTGGAGCATGAGGTGGAGGAGGAGATGGTACATATGGCTCTGGGTTGTGTAGCAGTAGTCTTGGTTTCTCTGCTGGTGGTGGCGTTTCCAGTACAGGTGTTGTCGTACCGGACGATACTGGAGATAGGACAAACTCTGTTGAGGTCAACTCTGGCAGACAAATTGATATTTCTGGTGTAGCTGGCCGGCTGTCTGGCGTTGGCAGTTCACTTGACTCAGTTTGGGCGACAGTAGTTGGTGCAGACTCGCTGACTGGAGTTGCAGGCTTGCTGATTGTAATTGGTTCAGACTGGCTGACTTGAGTTGGTGTTGCAGACTTGCTGACTGGTGTTGGAGTTGCAGGTTTGCTGACTGTAGTTGGTGCAGACTTGCTGACTGGTGTTGGCGTTGCAGGCTTGCTGACTGTAGTAGCAGACTTGCTGATAGATTTTTGCTGATTCTTTGGTTCAGAGCGGCTGGATGACTTCACTGCCTTGGACACAGACTTGCTGGTTTTGACTTCAGACTGGCTGATTGGTTTCTTTGGTTTTACGATTACGCTGGAGACCTTTGGTAGTGGTGGTGAAGAAAATGTCGAAGATGTAGGAAGAAACATGCTGTCTAACCTGAAGATTTGCTGAGTGAATTTGTCTGTGATCCCTAATAACTGGAGGCCAGCTCTTTGCGTTGAATCAAGGTATCCCCAATCAGTTTATGTTGAGTTCTTCCAAGGGTTGGTCGTCCTCCTGGTGGAATGAGTGTCATTTTTCTCGTCAACGAGGCAACATACTTCACTTCTGCCAGCAGGTCGTCAGCTATGTTGAATCTGTAGGTCTCGCCCTTGAACTCAGCTTCAACGGTGATGTCCCTTGGCACCAGCACCATGTAAATGATGCGCCAGGTTTCTGGGTTGTTGATGTCCCGGTCAACGGCAACGGAGGAGGATGAGTCAGCCCGTGACTCATCACCGGAGTAGATAGGTTCAAAGTCATCATCACTAGGATTGCCTTCATAGCTGGTTCCCTATCTCCAGACCTCTCCCATTCTGTAACTGACCTCCAGAGTTCCTTTAGTGTCTTCAACCATGCCCGCATGGCTGTCTTCAGAACTCTAGCTGATGGTGTGTAGAAGCTCGTAGGCTTAACAACTCTCCTGTAACATCAAGGGTGGAGTGACAGGTAATATGCATTCTAATTCCCTTCTGACAGTAGGTCCGGCCTATGTTCCTTCAAGATGCTGGAATGGTTCTTGTTGCAGTGGTCCCTGAGTTCCCACGCCCTCTTATACTTGGTTGGTTTCTCCACACATCAGGGGCACACAACCTCCATCTTTGCATGAACATTACTCGCTAAGTGACTCTTCAACTTCTTGGTGGTCTCGAATCTGTCTCCACATAGCCACCAGTCTTTTTCCATCATCTGAAACACAATAACCATCATAAGCCTTTGTTCAAGATGTAATGTAGCGATAACTTCATGTATTATATATCATATATTATATTTCAGATGTGGCAGTATCATAGTTTTAATGTGTACACGGCTGAATAGCAGAAGAGCAACTTGTATGGATTCATGAAAAATGTACAGGTTTCATATACTATAGGAGGAACAGCACATCAGGAAATTCCATTACACTTGATCTGGGAATTTTCTAGGACAAAATCATTCTGGATTATCTCGTTCCTTTCAACAATTGAATAAATTACTTAAATTTTATATTTGTTTGGTTTTCTTCGTCCTTGTTTTTTACTGTGTTAACGTACTTATGTTACAATGCATGTGGGTTAGGATGACATCTCGGAACATGAAACTTGACTCCGAGTTCTGCATATGGACAAATCATTTCAAAATTGGCATGGGACAGCAACCAAGGTTCTCATGGACCAAAGTGGCTTATTTTCAGTAATAACCACTCAGGAAATAATTTCTTCGTATTTATTAATCATACTTCATTTATAGTATACACAAAAATTATTGATCAATCCAATCAGTCGGGCATGTATAAAGCCTCACGAGCGTATAAAAACGTACAATGCGTCCATTGGCGAACAACTGGATTCCTGACTTGGATGGTCACATAATTCAACTTACATCAAATAAAATACAGCATACATGTATTATATTATATTCTCTATATGGGGTCGGATAAACCACTTTGGAACATTTTTTCCTTGGTAAGTCATAAGTCGATCAATATGATAGGCTTTGGGTGTCTGTTTAGCTGTCTTTTTCACTAAATAGGTCAGGCCATCTATTCTTTTAACAATCATATATGGTCCTTTCCATTTCCCACACAATTTACTACACACGCCAATTTTTCTAGTTGGGTCATTTAACCAAACTGGTTGTCCAACACTAAAGGTTTTTTTGGGGGATTTTACATCGTAAATCTTCCTCTGATATTTCACCTTGGTTTTTAAATTTTTTCGTGCAAGATTATGGGCTTCTTGTAGTTTGTTTTGTAAATCACAAACAGAATTATCTATGCTTGATTAGTCTTGTTCAATTGATGGCATTGGAATTACAGCTTCTAATGGCAGAGTAACCTCCCTCCAAAGTTAAATAGTTGGGTTTGAATCCTGTTGTAGCATGTACTGAGGATCTATAAGCAAGTAAAACTTGGGGCAAATATTCATCCCATGATGTCTGTTCTCTTGCACAATACATACTCAGCATGTTTAATAATGCTCGATTGAATCTTTCTACACAATCATTTGATTGGGGATGAAAAGGAGTCGATTTGGTCTTATCTATACATAGGAGGTCACGAACCTGGGTAAACAGTTGAGATTCAAAATTTGATGCTTGGTCACTGTGCACTTGTAATGGGACACCAAACCGGCACATAAACTGATTTACAAATGTATTAGCTACTGTCTTTGCTTCTTGATCTGGTATAACAAAGGCTTCTGTCCATTTTGAGAAACAATCGGTCAGGACAAGGCAATATTTGTTCCCATTCTTTGTTTTTGGTAAGGGTCCTAGGATATCAATGGCTACTTTTTCCATTGGTGCTCCTACATTATATTCGCCTAAGGGGGCACGGTTTGTAGGACTGGCCTTTTAGATGCACATTGGTCACATTTTCTAATATATTCTAGGATGCAATATTTCATTTTTGGTCAATAAAAATTTTGTTTTTCGCCAAGGTCTTTTCCATCCCAAGATGGCCTGCATTTGGTATATCATGATGGTATTTTAGTATTGTCATCTGGTACGATACAGGGACCACCATTCTTAGACTAGTTAATTTTGATTCTCTAATCCACTTAATATAAAGTGCACCATTACAGATTTCAAACCTATTTCACATGTTCCAAATGGCTTTCAATTCTGGGGACATAGCAGAAACGGAATCTCAATTTAGTCTTTTATTACCTTTTTCAAATTCTATTAACAAGTTCCCAATGTTTTTATCTGCTAACTGGTGTTATCTAATGGTTGGTGAATCCCAACCATATAATTCAAATTGGTTTTTATTGGTCTGGCTGCGTGTAACTGCACATACTCTAGCCTGGTCATGGTCTGGATCACCGTCATCTTTACTCTCAACATTGTTATTTTCCTGGCGTGAACAACCAGCACATGGATTTCGGGATAAAGCGTCTGCGCTTCTGTGTTTGAGACCAGCCCGATGTACAACTGTTAGGTCATAGGTTCCTAGCTCTTGCAACCATCTAGCAACTTGTACGGTAGACATCTTCAGATTTCCGCTGCATTATCAGTTCTTAAGAGAATTTGTTGGCCATACATGTAGGAGTGGAAATGAAGTAGGACACGACACAAACAACAGCTAACAATTCTTTCCTAGTCACACAATAGCTCTGCTCGTGTTTGTTTAAGGACTTGCTCATAAGTAATTACTAGCTCATGTCCATCTTTTTCTCGAGATAAAACACTACAAATGGCTTTGTCACTGGCATCAAAGTCCAAAATAAACTTTAAGCCAAGTATTGGGTATCCAAGGATAGAGGGTGATATTAGAGCATGTTTAAGCTTGTCAAAAGCAGAGGTACACTTGTCAGTTCACTGAAATTCTACAAATTTCTCACATAATTAGTGTAAAGGTCTTGCTATTTCGGCAAACTTAGGAACAAATCTTCGGTTATAGGAACACAGACCTGTGAAACTGCGCATCTGTTTCTGGTTTTTGGGAATTGGCCATTTTTTGATTGCCTCTGTCTTCATGGGATCGGTTTGAACACCTTCTTCAGAAACTATGTGTCCCAAAAATTTAACCTTCTTCTTGAAAAATATACATTTAGATGGCTTCACCTTCAGTCCTGCATCAATTAATCTCTGGAAAACATGCTCTTATCTTGTTAATGCTTCTTCAACGGATGGGGCAGGTACAATTATATCATACAAGTAGAGTAAACATTCTTCCCATTGGAGTCCCCTTAACACATTTTCCATCAATCTTTGAAAACTACTTGGTGCATTTGCAAGTCCAAATGGCATTACTCGAAACTGGTATAATCCTTGACTTGTAGCAGAGGAGGTTTTCTCCTTGTGAAGTGGTGGCATTTCTAGCTGCCAGAATCCGGTATTTAGGTCCATACATGAGAAAAATTTTGAGGATGAGAAAGCTTCTAGGCAGTCGTCAATTCTTGCTAAAGGATAGGCATCTTTCTGACTAACTTGATTTAGGGATCTGAAATCAACACAAAATCTGGTACCTCCTGGTTCACCATTGCTCCCTTTCTTAGTTATTAATACTACTAGGGCCGACCAACTGGTAGTGGAGGGTTCTATTACACCAAGGTCAAGCATTCTTTTAAATTCGTCCTTTTCAATTTGTCGTTTCCTAAAGGGAAGTCTTCAGGGGAGGATGACGGATTGGGGCGGCGGTACCGGTGTTGATTTCATGCTTTACAAGATTTGTTCTTCCTATGTCATCCGGGGATTTTGAAAAAGCACTCTTATACTTTGCGAGTAGTTTAGAAAATGCTACACTCTCATTAGCAGATAGATGTACAGAGCTCTTTTCCCATTAATCTTGCAAGTACTCGGGTAGGTGTTCGTCTTGGTCTATCACTCATAGTTATACCAGTTGTACATATGGAGGTGTAACTAACTTCATAATAGGATTCACATGAACCAAGTTTCATTTTGGGAAAAACAGTTATTTCTTCGTCATTAAAATTGTGAAGGCTAACAAATTTTTCAGCTGGAGCACTTTCAAAAATGGCGGGTAAAACAGAAACATTTTAGTCTTCAAACAATTGAGTACAGGGTTCTATGACACAGTTGGTATTGAGCTTTTCACAAAAAGGGATATCTACAGGTATGAACATTCCAGAATTAGCTGGTATGGTTATCTGTTTATTGGCTTCTACTCGGCACACCATCTGAGCTTCCCCGGCAACCCAACTCTCTGCAAAACCATTCTCTGGTAATCTATTTTCTTTGCAAATTTCAACAGGAAATCCTGGCCAATTATTGAATCAGGTCCTATATCGCATACAATAATATTATTGGAAAACATTCACATCCAAACTTCTATGGCAATATCATTTACAAAGCGCATGAATTCAAAAATTATCCTTCCAAACTGATTAATCCGTTGAACAAACTTATTCATAAAGGATATAATACAGCATTGTTATTAAATCTTTATTTCTGGTTTTTGTTGGCAAAAATATTGATCATCTCCTAAATGCTTTACACCATAACTAAAGTGAAACAAATTTTCATATTTGCAGTATTTGGCATTGCACAATATCATGTTCTGCTTTCATAATAGATGATGTTGTTATACCAAATGTATTTAGAAGTATTTGAATTGAAGTTTCAAGAAGGCTTGATATCATAGTCAACGGAAATTATGTCCTTAGCTAGCTGTCGGTAACTGCGAGCATTTGTTTAGACAGTACCTGTGTGTATTGTCATCATGTTTTATGTACTTCATTGTAAGGGTACTCGTCTTGATAAGTTGGACTTTTTTCTAGTTTGATTTTTACTANGAGTCTTTTTGTGTATTTATTTTTTAGCCATTCACCACACATAGGGGGAGGGTTTGGATCCAAGAAAACGAGTTTAACCCAACCGCAATGTTTGCGCCTGTCCCAAGTCAGGAATATGTTTGTCATTGGCTTGTCCTTGTCTTCTTATAAAATTTTAGTTTCTTGATATTTGGGTTATTGGATGTGGTTTGTTTCCATTGATTGATTTATTTTTTTTACCTTTTTGGGCCATTTAGGGCTTACTATATGATGTGAGGTTCCTCACTGTGTTGAATACCGTACGGTGACCCCTAGATGCTTTGTTTTGGGTCGTTTTAACCTGGACATTGGATGTTGTCTCCTCGACATTTACCCCATTTCCTTTCTTTTTCATATTGTATCATGGAAATTTATGTCCATCACAGTCTGTCCATAGGTTGGAAACATCTCTAATACTGAGTTCAGTGGTCATAAGGCTTGGTTTTCTGTCATCCGGTATTTGGTCAAAAATTCTTATAGCAACAAAGGTAGTTGTGCATCCAGTGTCAATCAAAAATTCAACCTTTAAACCAAGTATTCTACCAATTGTATAAAAAACATTATAAAATTTTCAAAGTTTTGCCTAATTGGCCTATTCTTTTATTACAATTTTCTGAATACACAATTTTTCATTAAACATGTCAGATTTAATATTATTTGGCCCAACATATGAATCAACCGCCGAATTTTCTTTCGTTTCCCTGTGACTGGTTTTTGTGTAGTATTTTCTTCATGTTGGCTCATGATCAATGGATTCACCAGGTAGACGCTTACGAGCTTCAAATTTGGACAACCATCTGCTCTGTTGTCTGCCACTACCAAATCTTTGTTGCAATCTGTTTACCAGTAGGTTATAATTTCTCCTCTCAGCAAATGGGTAGGCTTATGTAATAAGTTCGTGCTGGGCCACGCAGACTTGCTGCCAAGGTTAAGACCTTATGTTGGTCAGTTAGTCCTCTTACTCCACGCAATCTTCAAAATGGGAAAAGTACTTGTCCCAATCAGTACTACCAGTATAGGGCTCAGGCTTTATGTAGAAATGGTGGTTGCCTCTCTTTGGACTATTAGAAACATCACCTCATCCATGTCTACCATTTGCCTCGAATTCTAGTTCACTTTGGTCATCATCATCTTGGCCAAATCTCTGTGCTGGAGGTGGGTTAAATTCAACTTCAGGGTCTGGTGTTTCAGCCATCTTTGTTTTACGTTAAAATATAAAAGAACGCCACGTAAAACATCACGTCAGGGCATCAGTATTGGAACAAGGACAAACATGGTTGGGCGGGTCAAGTACCGTCGCATCAAGCTATGTATTACAATTTTTTTTCAATCTTTTAAAGGTTCGTATCACTGGATCATCTGGCATTTAGGCAATCCCACCTCTGACACCATTGTAAAGGGACCCGGTAAGCGTCTTAATATTCATTTATTCCAGTTTGAGTAATCTGTCTCAAGATCCACCTATTCCAAGTATTTACGTAGTGTATCACACAGCCGCAAGTTTTGTTCTGTTCAAATATGGACATTAATATCGATATGGGAAATCATTCCTGCTGTCAACAGAGAAATATCTGCCCAATCACAGGGTGATGGACCATGCGTATGCGTAAGGCAGTGTTGTCTTTGGAACATCTTGAGTTTTCCTGGAAATGAATCCACTGGCAAGAATATTTGGTGAGTTCTCTTGACAAATTGTTATTTAAACATAATTCACAATGCAATAATTTATTACTTTGCAATTCAATCGTCATATATAAACATGACTACATCATTTGAACCCCTGGGTTTGTCTGTTAACATATATATAAAAATACACTTTTCATCATGGAGTCAGGATATTGGTACATCCAAATATCAAAGTGGCACATCCTACTTGGATTTAAGGTAAAGATAAAAAATAAATACATATTTGTGGTTAAAATCTTCCATTATGGTCCCTGTTGGTGATACATGGTTGATGCGATGGTGAATAGTTGCAGGCAATTTACATAGAAATTGGTAGGTACAGGACAGCTGGAGGTTCATCAGGCTCCATCTCGAGTTATTTCCCTTTAAAATAAATACCTGTGTATAAAAATATATTACCTTTCCTAGGTAATTCTTTTCCTCGAAAACCGAAATTATTGAAACTTGCAATATCTAAATTTTACAAAATTTTGTTTAAAACTAAGGAGTATCTCCCTCGTGCATAGCTCTGTCCTTAGCTGAATTTTGGCTTTTCTATTTAGATCCCTTTTGGTTATTTGTTCTCTATCAGCTTTAAAACTTTTTTGGGTAATGGACTTCCAAATGTTTTGGTTTTATCTGCACTGATGAGACATAAGTTGTCGAAATGTGCATATGTAGAAAATAAATTAACAGTAACTTCGGTATTTTGTTATTTATCTTAAATCTGGCAATAGCCTCAATTGGTAGGGTTTGGTAAATCTGTAAACTTTAGATTGTCTCCAGTTGGAATTTTGTAAGACCCGCCAAGGCAACTTATTCGACCATAACTGGCGGCTGCGTGCCTTATGTAGGGGACTGTAGTCACGTGACTTAGGCCAAAAAGAAGTACGGAGCCTTGCAATGTGCAAAACTTATGCAATTTTAGAAAGCATGACAAAGTGTCAGCTTGCCCGGGGCTTGCCCCTACTTAAACATGGCCTTATGGAAAAGTCATAAACAGGCATTAAAGAGGTAGGCAACCTTTAATATTGTCTACAAGCAAAAATGTGGGCCGGTGCTAAAAGCGGCATAATACAAAATGGCGGACCGATATTGTGATCAGTCGATTGAAAGTAATCCCAGGGGCTAAAAATGCCACAATGCTTTAAACATATATTATTGGAAATCATGATTTTGTAACCTTCGATGCTTGCTTTTACTTAAATAAGAGTTAAAATTATGCTATACGACAATGAAAAACAATGTAGGTCAGTCGATGTTTACGTTGACAATAATGGCGGCGCTGTCGATAATCAATAAAATGATCTGCAATGACAAAATATCAATCGATATAGTATTAAATCTTTAAAGCGAGCATGGGAGAAAGCTAGATCTCATAATTAGTGATGAGGTTATGCCTTGTTTGAAGTTTTTAAGGTTAATTGAACACAATTTGAACTTTAACTTCCAAAATTTGCACAAAATGGCAACAAAATTATTCTTGAACTTTTAAAACAAATTATTTGAATGAACTTGAGTAAAATGATCTTATAACAATTAATGTTAACATGAAAATATTATTATAATTATCTTGATTAACAAAAATATGCAAAAATTGAACTCTTAAAACATGAAAGAAAAACAACTTCATGATTTTCCACAAAAAAATATTTACACTAGGGTGTACCCTCAACACATTAAAATATACGCATTTACCCATCAAAAACACGCCATTTAATTGCCCGAAACCCTACAATAGCTATTTGATCTACAAAACAAAAATTTACCCGGTTCTGACGATGACCGTTACTGCAGCTACGGTCATCAGCTTTACCACAGTAATAAACAGCATTAATTTCATTACAATAAAAATTCTTCATCTGTATAATCTGTTTCTACTGCCCGGCGTCATATGGAATTTTGAACCCCCCAAAAATTGACCCCGGGTTCAAAATTCCATATGGAAAATTGACCCCGGGGTCAAAATATCATATGGAAAATTGACCCCGGAGTTAGTTTTATCCCATTTTATTTTGAACCCCATCATGGAATATCGAACCCCCTTTATTTCATATTCGCAACAAGGGGGTTCAAAATCCCATGATAGGGGGGGTCAAAATACCATGGTTGACAAAAATGTCACAATTTTCGGATGGAGGTGCAAATTTCCATGACAGGGGGTTAGAATACCATGGCAGCATAGAGAAATTAATATCTTAACATACCATTTACATGTTTTGAGAGGGGGTTCAAAATCCCATGGTAGGGGTCAAAATACTATGGTTAACAAAATGTCACAATTTTCAGATGGGGGTGCAAAATTCCACGACAGGGGGTCAGAATACCATGGCAGGATTGAGAATCAATATCTCAATGTACGATTTACATGTCTTGAAAGGGGGTTCAAAATCCCATGGCAGGGGGGTCAAAATACCATGATTGACAAAATGTCAGAATTTTCAGATGAGGGTGCAAAATTCCATGATAGGGGGTTAGAATACCATGGCAGGATAGAAAATTAATATCTTAACATACAAGTTACATGTTTTGATAGGGGTTCAAAATCCCATGGTAGGGGGATCAAAATACCATGGTTGACAAAATGTCACAATTTTCAGATGGGGTGCAAAATTCCATGACAGGGGG
>MJUU01019954.1:57989-71575 GCA_002080025.1 Modiolus philippinarum
GGGGGTTCAAAATCCCATGGTAGGGGGGTCAAAATACCATGGTTGATGATCTGTTACAATTTTCAGATGGGGTGCAAAATTCCATGACAGGGGGGTCAGAATGCCATGGCAGGATAGAGAATTCATATCTCAACATACCATGATTTTATGCATTTTGGAATCCATTCTTTTCTCTAAATATTTAATTTTTTGGCCATTTTTCACCTACTTTATTTTGATGATTTGATGACAAAAGTTGAATTCAACTACTCTCCATGTAAGAGTACCATATTATCAAGATGTAAACAAAATAATGAAATTTCAAATATGAGTTTTGAAGACAAAACACTACTTTTTATGAACCCCCTATTCTATCTCATTTTGTTGCACTCCTGACAATAACCAAAAACATAAAAAAAAGAAAATATATGGAATATAAGAAGTAAAGCAAATTTCTAAGAGAAAATTATTATTAGACCAATCAAAGTAGCCTAAGTTTTTGGGGGTAAATGTCATATTTTTTGGTCCATGTTGGTTAAAGTAAAAAAAATGAGGCAAAGCATATTTGACATATGTTACATGTTTTACAAACAGTTTTGATGATTTTAGGAATGCTATATCTTTTGTAATACATTGTATATATTTTTGTTTAAAAAATCTTCAGATTTACTGAAAAACAGTGACATGGCACATAAAACTGATGCTTAAAATGTCAGGATGGCAACAGTTTTTTAATTCCAACTTATACATTTCTATCATTTAATACTTCATTTTCATATATCTTATTGTTAATATATAATTTCCAACCATTGAAAGTTTTGTTCAAGCATGAAAAAATATTGATAGCTTAACATTGATAAGATTTTTTTCTAAGTTTTGATCCAAAGAAATGTTTAAATCTTGACAAAAATGCTAGATATCTTTACCATTTTTTTATTCAGCTTCTTGCTTTTATGTCTGAAAAAATATCTTTTTAATTAGTGAATGATATGTGTAATTATAATTTTATAATGGTTTATATTCTAACCCAAATTGTTAACCTATAATTGTGTTGCACTCCTGACACAATATTACAACTGCATTCACAATCAACTCATGTCTGATTTGGAAGACCTGAAGTATTTACACATAAGTTATTAGTGAAAATACCACTCAGAAGAAGTGCAGTACTAGAAGTACAAAGATAGGACTGCTAAAGAAAATGTAAATAAATCAACAATAACTGCTAAAGAAAATGTAAATAAATCAACAATAACAATCTAGTACTTCTTCTGAATGGTTGGTTATTTTACCAGTATCTCCATTGTAAATACTTCAGCACTCCAAAGCAGAATTGAAACCAACCATAATAGTTAATTATGAATGCAGTTGCTATATTGTGTCAGGAGTGCAACACAATAATAGGTTAATACTATTAGCTAGAATATATATTTTTACAACTTGTATTCAAACTTAAATTATAAAATTCTTTCACAAATGGGCAAGACATCCTCCAGACAAAAAAGAAAATAGCAGAATGAAGAAATGATAAAAATATTGGTCATTTTTTTAAGCTGAAAAACATTTCTTTGGGCTAAAACATTAAAAAATCTTAATATGAAAAGCTGTCAATATCTTTTTTATGTCTGTACATAACTTTTAATGCTTAGAATTGATAAATTAACAACAAGGTAAATAAAAATGTAGTACTTATTGAAAAATATAAAAGTTAATTAACTGGATTGAAAAAAGTGTTGCACTCCTGACATGAAAAAGATAGACTTGGAATGTTTTTATTCTGAAATCTTTTTTTTAGAAAAATCATGTCTCTGACACTGCATCATCTGAAAAATAAAGTGAAACATTATACTTGGATAGGTATTTTAGAATATCACATGTCAAAAGTCAAAATGTTGCACTCCTGACAATGAGGGGCTACTAGCATTTATTTTTTCTTTTATTTATTGAAAAAGATATTTTACTAAATGTTTTTATTTCTTCTGCAACTGAATTGTCATACTAAATTTAATAATACATCTAATTACAAAATATTTGTACTTTTGCTGTTGCACTCCTGACATGGTACCACATTTTTTTTAGCTCAGAACATAATTACATCATAAGCTTCCAATATTTCAATTTTCTTGGAAATGAAAAGTACATATATTGATTTTTTTTTAAAACAACAGTAAATTCTTAATGTTTTTTATTATTCTTTTGTAGACAATATAAAAAAGCAATTTTTGCAAATTTCACAAAAAAGTGTTGCACTCCTGACATTTCTAGCAACATTTTGATGTTCCATGTCGCTGTTTTTTTTAGATATCTCTTAGAATTTTGGCACAATAATGCAAATTGTCATCACAAACAATAAAGTACCACCAAAAACACCAAGACTGTTGGTTAAACATCTAAAATATGTCAAATGTACTTTGCCTATTTTTTTCTGACTTCACCGTTATACTTATATATAAATCTTGCCCAAGACGAAGAACAACAATAAAAGCATTGTCCCATTGCTTTGTTCTACCATGTATTTGAAAAGACTTTGGCTCATTTGCATTTACTCTATGTCTTTTCATTGCTTATTCATAACATTAATATATACATTTTGGTAATTCTACTAACATACCATGAAATTTTGAACCCCCTTCAAAATAGGTTCACTGTACACTAAAGATATTAGTTCTTTATCCTGCCATCATACTCTGACTCTCTATCTTGAATTTTTTAACCCCATCTGAAAATTGTGAATTTTTATCTGCTATGGTATTTTGACCCCCTGCCATGGTACATCTGTATTTTGAATCCCCCTTTCAAATCATGTAAATTGTACATTAAGATATTAATTCATTATCCTGCCATGGTATTGTGACCCCCTTAATCATGGTATTTTGCACCCCATCTGAAAATTGTGATGTTTTATCAACCATGGTACTTTGACCCCCTACCATGGAATTTTGAACCCCCTTTCAAAGCATGTAAATGTAAGTTAAAGACATTTATTCTACATACTGCCATGGTATTTTGACCCCCCTCATGAAATTTTGCTCCTCCATCTGAGAATTGTGATGATTTGTCAACCATGGTATTTAGACCCCCTATCATGGGATTTTGAACCCCCTTCTAAAACATGTAAATTGTATGTTAAGATTTTAATTCTTTACCCTGTCACAGTATTCTGACCCCTTATCATGAAATCTTTAACCCCCATCTAAAAATTGTGAGGTTTGATTAGCCATGGTATTTTGACCACCCTACTATGGTATTTTGAACCCCACCTTTCAAAGCATGTAAATGTATGTTAAAGACATAAATTTTATATACTGCCATGGTTTTCTGACTCACCGTCATGGAATTCTCCACCCCCATCTGAGAATTGTGGTGTTGTGCAACCATGGTATTTTGACCCCCCCCTAGTTTTTTGAACCCCCTTTCATAATATGTCAATTGTATGTAAAAAAAGTATAAATTCATTATCCTGCCATGGTATTCTGACCCCCATCATGGAATTTTGAACCCCTATCTAAATATTGTGAAGTTTGGTCAACCACGGTATTTTGACCCCCATCATGGAATTTTGAACCCCCTTCTAAAGTATATATCCGACATCAAATATGTCATTTCTACAAAATTAACTGTAAAACACCACTAGAGGTTCAATATTCTATGGGGTTCAAAATACCAAACAGGGGGGGGGGTTCACTTTTCCATGAGGGGGTTCAATATTCCATGGGTAAAAATTGACCCCGGGGTCAATTTTCCAGGGGGTTCAAAATACCATATGACACCGACACCTGGCTCCGTATACACAGCAGTCACCAGTGCGCACCCCCGGGTTGAAATAGCAAAATGCCCTGTCTGAGCGAATAAAATCATAACACGGAAAGCCTGACTGCGAACCATGGTAGACAAACTGTGTAGAAAACGCCATGCCCCATGCAGTAAAGAATTTCCCTTCTAAAAATTGCAGTATTCAGAGGAGGAATAGCAGGCTAAATTTCCTGCCCCTACCCATTTCCTTTTCAGAGGCAGTTAAAACTTGTTGTCCCGATTTTTGTTCCACTAGTATTGCGTACTGTGTATATGAACAGAAAGTTCTTCCTGCCATACCGGACATTCTGAATTCCTGTGACATGGTTAGATACATTTGTATATAATGACGAAGTTTACTCAATGATCTTTTGATGGGTACATTCAGTTTGCATGAAGCCGACATGCTGTGTCAAATTTCAACACATTAATGTTATATGAAAAGGTAGTAAAATATATTAAAGTTAATCATAAAGTTTGAAGGATATTTTAAATCAAAATTTGAAATACTCAGTATTATCACTAAATTATTAGTAGAAAAAGAATGCTCAATCTTATATTTTCCATGAAAGAACTACTGTTAACATTATACATCGGTAAAACATACTGTTTTTATTCTTTTAAACAACCAGACTGAGTATAAATCCTAGTAAAACATCAAAGGAACAAACACAAGAAATTGATATAAATCAAAGTCAAGAAGCAAAGCAAAAAGACGAAAGATTTAAGACACGACACACCAACAAAACGTACTAACATCACAAATAGAACACAAAATGTTCTTTATATAATATACGTTTGTTTTTTTAACAAAATTAACAATGTTTTCTTTAACTGATATTCTATCATGAACTATTAATGCATCGATGAATTTAAAAGGTTGCTCGGTTTCTAAAAATTACTGACCAAATATATTGAATATAAATGTAGAATACTCACTATTGAAGTTACTTGAAATTTAGTTTCTATAGATCTATATATATGTGTACTTGTATCTCATATGTACACTTTGTTATATAACTATTATCTAAATTACGTAAATTCTTAAACCTAAGGTTTAACTCCCTCCATCGTAGTTTTATCCTTAGCTATATTTTATGTTACTGATTATTTGGATTTTGTTTGGTTTTATGCATTTGTAAAAATGTTTTGAAATTATGGATATCCTTTGTTTTTTTGTTCTAGTGCTGCTGATGATGAATGGCCA
The DNA here is from genome assembly GCA_002080025.1 of Modiolus philippinarum. NCBI lineage: Eukaryota > Metazoa > Mollusca > Bivalvia > Mytilida > Modiolidae > Modiolus > Modiolus philippinarum. The sequence continues at coordinate 62,968 of MJUU01019954.1, forward strand.
TACAGCTCATTAAAATTATTGCAGTTGGAGTTATTATGTGTGTTATTGTCTCATGTTCATTTACTCCATATCCTTTCGTGATATATTTTACAACTTTTGTCTCTTCATTGTAAATCAAATCAATCGACTGGAGTAAAAAATTCGAAAGCTCATCTATACATAGAGAACAATTAAATGATTAAAGAAAAAGCAAAAATGGTCTAAAACAGAGTTTTGCACGTTGGAGATGAGATACTGCTTAGTTTAAAACAAAACTTTCAAAGATAGATATTGCATGCGAGATTCTAATGAAATCGATTTATTTGTCTTCGGATCTGATTTAAGTACTGGATTACTGGGCTGCTAGGTAAATACAAAGGACATCAACAGTAAACAGGGGAACAGCCGAAAGAAAAAAAAAGAATCACGATATCAGACACAGACATACAGATCAAGAGTAGCTGCAGAGTGGCTTTACAGGGTCCGATTCTTCTACAGAAACGATTGAAATAAGTCAGGTAAGTCATCTATGAAGTACTAAACAAACGGCCTATCAATATTTAGTCTAGTAGATGGCTACTCACATTTCAATCACCGTCATTAATATCAACATCAATTGGCTAAATGTCAAGCTGCTAATCTGTTGGCAGCAGACAAATCCAACACATATTTGAAACTTATATAATTACTCCTATATGAATTAAATCGGGCAAAGTCGAGTTGGAGAGATTAGGTGTAGTTCTTGGACATTTTTTTTTCTCCAATTTAAACTTAATCTCTATCTCAAATAGTTTTTTTTTTTCAAATATAAACTTAACCTCTATCTCAAGTTATTTTTTCAAATATATGTATAAAAATCATAAAATATACGATAAAAGAAAGTTAAGGTTTGTTAAATATTGGGCAAGTGGTTGAGAAGAATTTTGAACCAAAAAAATTACGACGGACACATTAGCACGCCAAGTCGTAAGCATAGCTTACATGGAACTTTTGGACAGGCGAGTTTAAAAACGACTGAAAATACCTTTCATGAAAACTCACTCGTAAAATAAATACTTGAACAGAAAAAAAAAAGAATGGCCCAAGACATGTACAGGAGATATGAGAAAAGTAAAAAGAGAGTATTTTCTGTGACAGTTATCGTTCTTTTTATGTTCCATTTGATTTACAATTTTCCTTTTTTAAAATTTGCATTACTTGGAAAAAACGGCCGGAAAATACCAAAGGAACAAAAGAAGTGAATTTAAAAGTCCATAAGAAAAACATAAGAACAAAAACATGAAAATAATAGGCATATCATTCAAAACTAGAGCATTTATAGTGTGAACTTTCATGAAAAACGATGACATTAGGTGTAAGCATCTGCCGCACCATATACTGCACACGTCATGGTAAAGTCAAAACCGATAATGTCTTGTCCATGAAGACGCAAACTATAACTGAAAATGCCTTCTTTCATTGTCAAATTTTTCAACGTGGTGACTGTTGTAAAGACCGAAGAATCAAAGGTTGATGCATAGAACCAATCAGTAGACTTCTTGATAGAATTATCTTGCTAAAAATTACTGAGTTGTTTTTCCGTCAATTTAATGAAAAAAGATGTTTTTTTCTGGAGGGTCTGGTATCCTCATGTAGACTTGCATGTGTTAATACCAGACGACAAAGACATACCATGTGAGGATATCTAGATCTGAGCTGTGGTATAAAAGGTAGAAAACGGCAAATCGTTTACAATACAAAAAACGCACTTTTGATCGTTTTTTCATTTGCGTGAAAATAATCTAAATTCCAACATAAAAATAACGGGAAACAACTGCAATGGCCATGCCACAACCCACCAGATATAAATACCCTCATATTCTTGAAAATATTGAAATGGATATTCCTGAACTTTTTCTCTAACAGGCGTCATTTAAAAAATGAGAACTGAAATAAAATAAGGTAAGTATTTCATATTTAATTTCCCTCAATTTGATGTGTTCTTACTAAGTGCATATAATTACTATTGAATTTTGAAAATTTTTAATAAAAATGATAAGAATGTGATTTATTATAGATATAATTAAAACATCATAATTTTACAAATGCAAAAACAAAATTATGATTTTAAGCTACAATAAAAAGTAAAATTCAAACACTTACTAGTATAAATGTACAATTAAAAATATAATTAAGGGGAAGAAAGAACACATCTTGGACCCCCGTTAAACAAAAAATCATTTGATCTTAAACTTGCTCAAACGATGACTGATCTTGAATGCAACAGAGATGATAAAAAAGTAATCATTATATGTCATTTTATAGATTCTTTTCCCCATATAATAAAATGAGTGAAATAGTCTTGTTTTTGACATCAACAAGTTCATAACAGGACAGTAATTCCATTCACAGCGTTTTCGGGTTGGATTTTTCCGACTGGGCTGTCTGTTACATTCGTGACGCTTTGGTTATGTTATAGAAAACGACAATCCAATCTATGACAAGTCTTATCTACTAAGAGCATATGCAGCTTTTTATCGAACAGCTAACTTAATGTTTTCTGTTGTACAGAATTTTCTTATTCGAACTCGTTTGCTAAGCCATCAACTTCATCAGTGTGATGAGTAAATGGACAAGTCAAACGTCGGAACAGCTCGAATTGTCTCGTAGAAACAATCTTGAAAAAAAATGAAAAAATCTTTCGAAAAATATTTCATACAAGAGTTTTTTTCTTTTATTGCAGTGTGGAGTTGGTAAAACCGTTCCTCCTTGTTGAGATGTATGCTCTTTATTTTCCTAGATATGGCGTACTTGTACATGAATTTGTAATTCATGTGTACACCTTGATCAATTACTATTATCTAACTAAATTTATTTAAATTCTAAAACCTAAGGTTTAACTCCCCCATCCTAGTTTTGTCTGTAGCTATATTTGATATCACTGATTATTCGGATTTCGCTTGGTTTTATGCATTTGAAACATTTTTTGAAATTATTGATTTTCTATGTTTGGTTCTAGTGCTGCTGATGAGGAATTAATTTCCGAAATGGCCATTCAGCTGATAAAAATTTATTGCAATTGGAGGTAACGTTTGTGCTATGGTGTCATGTTCATTTACTCCTAAAATATTGGTAACAAAGTGTTGCTGTACACTGTTCCATTTTCTGAAAGTAGGAATATAAAGCGATTTATTAAAACTGACGACATGTAATCATTGCAAATCAAGATATTTATTATTGCCCATTGTAAAGATGATATGTCAAAACCACTTTTTAGCTGGTATTTATCCCTTCTTCTCCATAGATGGCTCAATGTCTTCGATGCATCACCAGAAGTTAACAGCTCTTGTTAACTGTCTAAGGATGTACCTAGGCTATCATTTATAAATCTTTTGTAAATATCAGGAACAGGGTCTTTTTACTCGGACACCATTCTCGCATGGTAACCAACAAATAAACAAGCTAAGCTAGAACCTATTTTATGTTCCAATTGCCACACCGTCAGAATGGCTGTTTTGTCCACCTCCAAACTGAAATATGATATTTAAAACACGTATAACTAATACAAGCTGATTTATTTGGTATAGTAGATATAGTAATGTAAACATATCTTTCTTTAATTTTTATTTCTCAATAGAGCAATTTGTTCATTTTTTTTTTGTAAATACAATTCTTGTCTTTCTATTCTTCACTTTTTCACTCAATCTGCTAGAATAGTTTAATGGATATTTTGCTTTTATGATATAAGTTGTCGAAATGGTCATATACAGAAACTAAATTCACAGTTAAGTAAGTGAGAACCGAACCGTCAGTCTGAAAAGAACAATCCAAGGACAATGGCAACGTCGGAAAAACAAAGAAACGAAGACACAACATGAGCACGGCACAGAAAAGAAAACAAAGACACGTACATATACAAAAATGAACAACACGGACCCAATAAAAACCATGGGTGAGATCAGGTGCACCGGTAGAGTAAGCATCTCCTGCTTCTTATAAGACATCCGCCGTGTTGAACATGTCAACTCCGGTAGTAAAGTCAAATCCGGTAGAGGAAAAACAAACAAAGAGGCAAAGAGAAAGATCTGTTGTCATCTGGGAAACAGATATCTCATAGTGGTCCACAAGATCGTGATGTCGACCGTAAAACTTCTGTAGTGATGACCTCAAGTTATGGGCAACATACCCTTGCTTAAGTAGCCTATTTGTAAGCAACCGAGCTCTATCAAGGTAGTCACTGTATCGACCACAGTCCCTTGAGTAGCGAATGAGTCGGGAGATGTAAACTCCGTATGCTGGTGCTTTTGGAATGTTGCTACAATGAAAGGGGAAGTTGACTATTGGAAAAATGAAGCCATCGCGTTTGTCATATAGCCTAGTTTGTAGTGTACCTCTTTTGTCAATTTCAAGATGAAGGTCAAGGAACGAGGCTGATGTGGAAGTATCTGTAGTATCCTTAATTTCTAGCTCTTTTGGATAGATAAGATGAAGAAAATCACCAAAGCGAGGATTGTTTAGTAATAAAATATCATCAATATAACGGAATCTGAAATTAAAGGAATGGGCCAGTTTTTTATCTTTATTTTGAAGAAGCCTTTAGATGAATTCAGCTTCATATGAGTGGAGAAATAGATCGGCTAAAAGAGGTGCACAGTTTGTGCCCATTGGAATTCCGATAGTCTGTTGAAAAACAAGTACTCCAAACTGGACAAATATATTGTCGATCAGAAACTCTAACATTTTAATCACTTCTTTCTCTGTATATTTTTTTCTGTGATTTCACAAAGTATGCTTGTTCTCTGCCTATAACAATGTACTTATATCTTTGTTCACCGTTCTTGCGGGAGAATTATGAATTATATCTTTCAGCCGTGATTTCAGTTGTTCAAGGGGAATTGTAGTATAAAGCGTGGAAAAGTCAAAAGTTTTAATGCTGTTACAGTGTGATAATGATCTCGATTTTAAGATGTCAAGCAGATCTTTAGAGTTTTTTAATATCCACATTTCATTTACACCACTTCTTGAAAAGCTAGTATCACAATATTTTTGAAGGCCCTCTTTTACGGCTGCCAAGATGGATGTCAATAGCTTAGAAATAGGTTTTGTAGAACATTTAGCAGATCCAGCGATGTACCTTTGTTTGTATTGGCATTTGTGTAATTTTGGTACCCAGTACAAGGAGGGGAGTTCAGTGTCTTCATCTTTGGTTGAAATCCCAAAGGAAAGCAAAACAGATCTATGGTTCTGCAATATCTCTTCCTTAGTCAGAGTAGTAGCTGTGTATGTTGGATTGTCCTGGGTATTTCCAATGCCTAGTTCTTTCTTTAAACAATCGATGTAATGATTTTTACAAATGAAAATGATGTTATTAGGGGCCTTATCTGCCGGAACAACGACATATTTGTCATGAATGGAGGACAAGTATCTAGCAACATTGGCATTTTTGAAAATGGATGATGCTTTAGTTCTCATTGACCCTCGTAGCTGACTGATTCGTTTAAGAATCATGGACCTCACAGCCTTAGCCCACTCCGAAAGAGAATCCAGGTCTTCATCTTGTTCACGTTTAATCCATTTTCTGGCATAGTCATCTACAGCATCCATAAGTAGCTTAAAGTTTGATCCCAGTTGATGGATCGTGGTTCACGGAATTTTGGTCCCTTTGCAAGGACTTCACGGAGAGACGGATTTTCGATGATATTCAAGTCTCCCGTTATTTCGACATTTTGTTATTTATTACCACTGGGCTGATGCCTCTGCTGGTGGACTATAAGCCGAGGATATTCGACAACCCAGTAGCCAGTACTTCGGTGCTGGCCCGAAAACAGATTTTATTTCCAAAATTACATTATCTTAATTTAAGAAATTTTTGTTTAAAACTAAGGATTTTCTCACTCTTGCATAGTTCTATTCTTAGCTGATTTTTACTTTTCTATCTAGATCTTTTTTGGTAATTTGTTTTTTACCAGTTTTTAAACATATTTCCAAATGTTTTGATTTATTAATCTACACTGAAGAGACAGAAGTTGTGGAAATGGCCATATACAGAATTCGTCGTCGGGATCGTTTACATAAAATTATGAAACGTACTAATAACCCATCAGATATAACAAATTTTAAACGACAGCGAAATAAAGTAAATAACATGAAAAAATACGCTCGCACTGTATACTTTGACAACATAAGCAAAACCATTGAGACATATTCAAAACGCGATTCTAAAGCGTATTGGCATTTAATGAAAACTCTTATTTCTGGTTACTCGTCAGCTGAAATTCCGCCGCTGCTGGATACTGAGAATAATTTAGTACGTTATAACATTCTCGATAAAGTCGAACTTTTAAATAATTATTTTTGCTCCGTAGCCGATGTAAAAGATGATAGTATTTCACCCCCTGCATTTGCCCAGAGAACAGACGGACAATTGACTGACATTAATATTAATACACAAGAAGTTTTGTATATTTTAAAAATTCTCAAGCTTGGCAAAGCTTCTGGTTTAGATGGAATTAGTCACCATTTACTCAAGCACACTGCCGAAACTGTATGTATACCCCTGGAAAAATTGTTTAACTTGTCCTTAACATTAGGATCATTTCCTGAACAATGAAAGACAGCTTTAGTCTTACCTATTTTCAAAAGTGGAGAAAAACAATTACCTTCCAACTATAGACCTATTGCACTCCTTTCTACTGTCGGAAAGGTTTCTGAACGAATTATTTTTAAACATATTTTCAATTATATCGTAGACAACAACTTATTTTTTGATTTTCAGTCAGGCTTCATTCCTGGTCGTTCCACAGTTCACCAACTTGTTGAAATCTACCACAAAATTTGTCTCGCTTTGGAGAATAAAAAACATATATGCCTTGTATTTTGCGATATATCCAAGGCCTTTGACCGAGTATGGTTAAAAGGTTTAACTTGTAAACTAAAAGCATATGGAATACGGGGGTCCCTTTTAAATCGGTTGATCAGTTATGTGTGTAATAGAAAACAAGTGGTTGCAATTAAAAATACCCATTCTACTATTGGTTATCTTAAAGCTGGTGTACCACAGGGTTCTGTTTTAGGTGCTTTGTTGTTTTTGATATATATAAACGACATAGCTGATAATCTTGAATCATTAACTCGTCTTTTTGCTGATGATACGTCCAAGTCGTATACTTCTGAATCTACTGAAGTCATTCAAAATGTATTAAACAATGACTTGATTAGAATCATTACTTGGGCTAGTGATTGGTTGGTCAAATTTAATTCCAATAAAACAAAGTTGTTATTCATATCCAATACCGTAACTAGTGATGACGTCCATATACTCTTCCAAGATGTTGTTGTGAATCCGTGTATTGAACATAAACACCTTGGAATTACGATTAATAGTGACTGTAAATGGACAAGTCATATTGAGAATATATGTGTTAGTGTATCCAAAAAATTGTCAGTTTTACGCAAACTGAAATATATATTAAATCGTGGTTCCTTAAGTAAGATATTTATTACCTTTATAAGACCCGTTATGGAATATGGTTGTGAACTGTGGAACGGCTGTGGTGTTGAGTTGGCTGACAAGCTTGAAAAACTACAACTGGAGGCTGCTAGAATAGTCACAGGTTTACCCTCGTATGCAAGTCGTCAATCTTTATACTTTGAAACTGGTTGGGAAAAGCTTATTGATCGCAGGAATCGTAGCTGTTTAGCTTTAATATATCGTATTAAAAATGGTCTAACACCCTCGTACTTAAATGAATTGCTCCCCCCTTTAGTGTCTGATATCTCAAATTACCCTCTTAGGAACAGTCAAAACTTTGTACTTCCTCATTATCGACTAACACAGACAAATGTATCCTTTTTTCCGTCCACTATACGAAATTGGAAACCAAAAATATTACTTCTGTAGCTGGATTCAAGCGAAATTTAAAAAATATTAACGTTGATAGTAAACCATGGTTTTCTCATGGTGATAGGAAGCTTAATATAATTCATACTAAACTTCGACATAATAACAGCTGTCTAAATTATGATCTTTATAGATTTAACCTTAAAAATGACGCAGGTTGTGATTGTGGCTTTCCTTGCGAAAATAGTTATCATTTCTTCATGGAGTGTTCCTTATATACTCAAATACGACAAAACTTATTTATGATTCTTGAAATTTATGGTGACATTAACTTAAACATTATTCTGTTTGGTAACATGGAACTTACAGTTGACCAAAACAAAGATATATTCCAAGCAGTACAGGTTTATATAAACAATAGTAATAGGTTTGATTGAATTCTGCAGGTTTCCTTTTCTTCTTTCTTTCCGTTTGTTAATTTATATATTTATATATTTTTTCTGTATCTCTGTAATGTTTTGTAATATTCTATAATGTATCCAATTTTGTTACTTCTTACATAGCATTTTGTATTTTATGTAAATGATTTTTATTTATTCGAATGATTGCTGTTATATATAATTTATTGTAAATTGTAGGGAGCGGGCTGTAAATAATGTTATAAAAACTTGTGCCCAATTCCAATTGCTAATGTTTTGAGCAAATAAAATATGTTTAATTCTAATACAGAAACTAAATTCACTGTAACTTTGGCATTTTATTATTTGATAATATGATGAGATCGGGCCCCTTTTCGTACATCTTTGTGGT
>MJUU01019954.1:81871-100860 GCA_002080025.1 Modiolus philippinarum
AAATGTTAAATGAAACTGTAAATAATTTTATAATTTTATTTCAGAGGTTGCTTAATTATCACTTAATGTTATTTTTATTCTACTTCATTTTAATCATACTAATCAGTAAAATATTTTACAAGCACACATTCTAATTCATAATCATGCATGTAATGTACATGAATGTGTATTACATGCCATTGATCTATGTTTTGTCATTTAATGACTGATTCTTCTTTTTCAGTCATGTAAATCAGCTTTGAAGATTTGAAAATATTATTTGTTGTCTACGCTGATATTACAGATACTGGTACGTGTGTTTGCTATTGTTAATAATGAATTATGAAAGTCTTTAATATATCTCAACCTCAGAAAATGCCTGTACCAAGTCAGGAATATGACAGTTGTTTGCCAATATTGTTCCATTTTTTGTCAGTATGTATTCACTTTCTTTTTCATATACACCTTATATTTGTTACTACCTATTATTATGATTTATGACGTTAGTTGTGGTCAGAAGAATTTCATATTTGCAGGATGACTTCCGTTTTAGCACATAATGCATTAATATATTCTTCATATTTTGTTATGTTTCAATTGTTTACTTCAATACCTTTCCAATGATATACAGAAACCCATGTTTTTTGCTGAAATATAGTCAGAATGGGGTGTTGGTAGGTTTTAGCAATATTCGTTTAATGGATTATCTCCCCTTAATTTCTTAAAATAGCTGTAGAGGCCACATACAACATTGAAAAATTGTAAAATGACTTTTTTATGAAATGTTTGGTGTTGTTCCACACATCTATGAAGAAAAAGATCATTTATTACTTAGTTTTAAAAAAGGTGTAGCATTGCTAATATTATGGCTAATGGTCGTCCAGGTATATAAATCAGCAGCCCCGCCCATTCCCCTAAAAATCTAACTCATTCATATTAATTAGGTTCAAGATTTTTCAAATCAATTTTCATGTGATTTGCTTTACCCTTCCACGGTGGTTTATCGTACCATTTATTTTTATCAATTATTTCGTATTTAGACACCTCGTACTATTACTCTGTTTATCTTTGAATAAATAAAATTACATTGCTATGTTTTTGTTTGTTTTGGCTTTTTGTTTTGACCCTACTGATTACGTGTTCGCTATATATATCAGCTTATATACATCTTTTGCCTTTCCACGTGATTTAATTGATTTGTATTGAAGAGGCATCAGATTTCCAAAAATGTTTCTACAGAAGTTAGACCGTTCTGTATTTAGCTATTCATAAGATTAATATTTACAAGTATTACATTATTATGATAACAGGTAAATTTGACGTACAATTTTAAAGTTGGAATCGATCGAAAATATGCTTTTTATTCTAGAAATGTTGACAATAAAATCAATATATTTTTTTATATAAAGAAGGATATCTGTTGCCTTCCTTGCCGTTGGTATATGAACCGACACATTTATATTATTTTCAGTATATTTACCTGCATTACCTGTAATATATGGAGTACAGGTACAAGGTAGATAATCCATACAAATACAAATGAAACAACTTATATATTTCTGTTCTTCATCCTTGAAGTCACCATTAGTTCTTAGACAAAAAGCAAACACTCACTACCTCCACTGCCATCTGTTGTTATGCTGAAGTTGTCCTTGTCATTTCAGAAAATATTCCAGATCAATCTGTGAAATTTCTTTTATTGATTCCGTACTTTACTTTTATCAACTCTTTATTAAAAATATATTTACATCCCCTTCTGCTTAAACAAGAGCCTCTCCAGAGCATGTATTGCTCACCTGGGCCATGGCTGACAATTATACAGGCCAAATAACCTAAATAATAAAGTGCCTCATTTTCAAGTATTTTAATAGACCTTGATGTTATTTGCCTCAAAGTGGAACTGTATTTCCTGATGGCGACCAATTTGGATATGGTGAGGACTTACTGGTCGTCTGCTTTGAAGGGGTCCAACTATTATGAATAATTTTGGCAAGAAGATCTCAAAATATGTTTTACATAAGGTCTAATATCAAACTCAGTTCAAAATACTCGGCCATCTTGGATGAGGTGCAGACTTGGTTTACAAAGTTTTTAATGGGGACCACCAAAGGAATATTGTGACCAATTGTATCCAATACGGGACTTCTGAGTCGTGTTCAAACCGGAATTCATTTCTGATGCTATACAAAAACTAGAGGCTCAGAGACTGAGCCTGTATCGCTCACCTGACAAAATGCTTCTATGCCCTGCATGACCAAAAATATGTTTACATTTGTATTACCAATAAGGCCTAATATTTAGCTATGTTCTCCATTAGCACCCGTGTTTTTTGTCTGATCCTTTTGAAATGAGTAATTTTTGCAAAGGACCATCTATACATTTAGTTAAATTTGCTTGAATAGTTTCAGAGCAGATGATGAAAAGGATGGTTTTCTCATACCGGGCTCCAATATTAAAACTATGTTCTGCAGTGGAGGTCATGCCTTTTGCCGGATTGAAATGAAATGAGTAGTTTATGTAAAGTACCTTCTGTACATCATTCCTCTAAAGTTTGGTTGAATTTGTTTCAGTGGTTTCAGAGGAGAAGATAAAAATGTGATTTTCCCATATAGGGTCCATTGTTAAACTATGTTCCGTGCTCGCGGTCATGTTTTTTATCAGATGGCATCCAAATGAGCAATCTTTGTTAAGGACTTTCCAAACATCATTCCTGTAAAGTTTGGTTGAATTTGCTTCCGTGGTTTCAGAGGAGAAGATAAAAATGAGATTTTTCCCGTATGGTCCAATGTTAAACCTAAGTTCCGCGCTGGTGGCCATGTTTTTTATCGGACTGGAACGAAATGAGCAATCTTTGTAAAGGACCTTTAGTACATCATTCCTGTAAAGTTTGGTTGAATTTGCTTCAGTGGTTTCAGAGGAGAAGATGAAAATGTGAAAAGTAAACAGACGACGGACGGACGATGGACGCCAAGTGATCGCAATAGCTCAAACTGACCCCTCGGGTCAAATGAGCTATAAATCAATACATGCAGAATTTAAGTTCACAGTAACTTCGGTATTTAGTCATTTGTTACCACTGGGTCGATGCCACTGCTGGTGGACTGTTAGTCCCCGAGGGTATTCACCAACCCAGTTGTCAGTACTTCGGTGCTGACCCGAAAGCCGATTCTATTTGGAACCTTACAATATCTAAATTTTTGTAAATTTTATTGAAAACTAAGGAGTATCTCCCTCATGCAAAGCTCTGTCCTTAGCTGATTTTGGCTTTACATTTACATCATATTGGGTTTTTTGTTCTCTTATCAGTTTTTAAACATCTTTGAGTTTATGGTCTTCAAACGTTTTGATTTTATCTGCACTGAAGAGACATAAGTTGTCGTAATGCGCATATGCAGAATTAAAGTTCACAGTAACTTCGGTATTTAGTCATTTGTTACCATTGGGTCGATGCCACTGCTGGTGGACTGTTAGTCCCCGAGGGTATTCACCAGCCCAGTTGTCAGTACTTCGGTGCTGACCCAAAAGCCGATTCTATTTGGAACCTTACAATATCTAAATTTTTGTAAATTTTATTGAAAACTAAGGAGTATCTCCCTCATGCAAAGCTGTCCTTAGCTGATTTTGGCTTTACATTTAGATCATATTGGTTTTTTTGTTCTCTTATCAGTTTTTAAACATCTTTGAGTTTATGTTCTTCCAAACGTCTTGATTTTATCTGCACTGAAGAGACATAATTTGTCGGAATGCGCATATGCAGAATTTAAGTTCACCGTAACTTCGGTATTTAGTCATCAATACATTGAGAGGGAATCACTAATTAATGAACACTGTTGAGCTTGTGGTTTATATTCAATTTGTTGTAGCGCTTCAGGTTAATTGTTTTTGTCAATTAAAATTTAGTTAAAGACTTGTCATGTAGGAGCAATTATAAGTGTATACTTCAATTTCATAAATACTTTGCTTTTTACGTGGTATATATTTATTTCAATAGATCAAGAATCCAGTCATCCCGTATCACTGGTATTGGAGGGGATCGTTTCCGCCCTAGATTACACGAGAGTTCCTATCTCGAAAGTCCCGTATTGGCTTTATTGTGTCAGCGACGAAAATATTTAAATGCTTTCCCATAGGGTCCAGTTGGCAAAGAAGTTTCAACTGAGAAGATCCGTGAATGTGTTTTCACATAGGGTACAATGTTACACTTAGTTACCCGCTTGCGGCCATCTTGGAAGAAGTGCGGACTTGCAAAACATTTTTTTTAAAGAGGTCCAACCAAGGACTATTTTGACCAAGTTTGAATACAATTGGCTTCGTTGTTTCAGAGAAGAGGATCTTTGAATGCTTTCATATAGGGTCCAATGTTAAATTGTGTTAGATGTCATGCGGACTAGTGGACACATTTTTAAAGGAGGCCAACTAAAGACTGGTGTGACAAAGATTGCTCCCAATTGTCCTAGTAGCTTTTTAGATTGAGAAATGTTTTCCCTTAGGGTCAAATGTTAAAACTAATATCCCCGCTGGCGGCCATCTTGGATGAGGTCGGACAACTCGTCCATGTTCAATAAAATGTAGATCAATTTTAAACAAGTTTCTAATTTCTAATATTGTTATTGTTAAACCAAAAATTTACTATTATGTTTTTTAACATTTTACACATTTGTTTTACTTGTATAAAGCTATATGGTTTTATATTAATATTTTATGTATTTATTAGAATTTTTCAATAAACCCAACAGTTCTCGCCACAATATAGCTGAAATATTGCTGAAGTTGGCGTAAAACATCAATCAATCAATCAATCAATAAAATGTAGTCCTTGTCATGCTGAACATTTTTGCACTTTGAACTTGACCTATGTTAAATTGTTTTTGAAATATGAGACAAAAAATTGACCAATAAAGGACAATAACTCCTATATGGGTATTTGGGTTTTCTTAAAAATTTCCATGTGGGTAAATATTTTTGCAATAAAATTTTAACCTCTATCTCAAACTGTTTTTGAAATATAAGACAAGGTGTATAATATCACGAAAAAATTGAACAATAACGGGCAATAACTCCTATATGGGTTCAGATTTTCTTCAAAATTTTACGTGGGTAGATTTTGATATGCTGAGCTTTTTTGCAGTTAAACTTAACCTCTGTGATAGTATTTAAAAAACAATTAAAACATCAAAATTAAAACAAAAAAAAAACCTAAAATGGGTCATCCGATTTTCTTCAAAATTGCCGAGTTTGTAGATTTTATCTTGCTGATCATTTTATCCCTGTCAGATTTTTGATATTTGCAACGGATTTTGAGTTATTTGCCAAAAACTGCAATTTATCCATATGTTATATTTTTAGCAATGGCTACCATGTTGTTTGGCCGACAGACTACACTCTTGAGTAGCCATACTATGGTGATGATTCAGGCCAAGTTTAATTGAATTTGGCCAGTTGTCTTAGAGGAGAAGATTTTTGAAAAAAAGTTTTTGCCTGGCGGACGGACGACGGACGCCTAGTGATGGCAAAAGCTCACCCTGGCTATAGCCAGGTGAGCTAAAAGCAAAGAAAATTCGCTGTATTTCATTAAATTTGAGTTACTCGACATGTTTCAGTCCATATTTCATCCCTATGCATTAGGTAATCGTAAAAGTATGACATGTTAAGGGTACTTTGTGTGGAGTTACTGTTCTTTTCTTACAAAAAGACAGTAATTTTTTCCTTAGTCAAATGCCGAATACCTTGTCTTGGCCAAAATGATAACAACAAAGACTGTGTCAGAGAATCTGTACAAATCTGAGAAAACACAAGCTTTTTCCCCGATTTTTCAAATTCTGCAGCGGGGGATTATTTCACAGCTTCGTGTTTAATTGTTTGTGAGCTTTCGGACCAGCGCCTAAGTATTGGCTACTGGGTTGTTGAATACCTTGGGGCTTACAGTCAACCAGAAAGAGGTACAAGTAACATATATTATTGTTGTGAATTTTTATGCCCCCAGATCGAAGATCGGTGGCATATTGCTTTTGTCCTGTCTGTCTGTTTGTCTGATTGTTTGTGCGTCCGGAATTTTAACCTTGGCTATAACTGGGTATAACTGTTAAACTATGCAAGGTGGACATTTCATACTTGGCAAGTGTATAGGTTTAGTCAAGAGGACCATAAATATGCCAAAAAAATTAGGTCAGGTCAAAATTCAAGGTCAAAGAGGTTAAAAAAGGGTAAATTTGGGTACTTTCATATATTTTACTGTAGAATATGGGGGCATATGTAGTGTTTCACAAACACATCTTGTTATATTGGGTAAATACTACGCGGCTTGTGAGGATTTGCCTGTCCTAAGTAATGAATATGTTGGTCATTGGCTTGTCCTTGTCTTCCTATAAATTTTAGTTTCTTGATATTCGGGTCATTGGACGTGGTTTGTTTCCATTGATTTATTTATTTCTATTTAGATCCTTTTGGTTATTTGTTCTCTATCAACTTTTACACGCTTTTCGGTTTTATGGACTTCAAAATATTTTGGTTTGATCTCAACTGATGAGACATAAGTTGTCGAAATGAACATATGCAGAAAATAAATTTTGTTATTTATTACCACTAGGTCGATGCCTCTGCTAGTGGACTATTAGTATTCATTAATCCAGTAGTCAGTTCTTCGGTGCTGACCCGAAACCCAATTTTTTTAACCTTTCAATATCTAAATTTTACAAAATTTTGTTTAAAAATTAAGAGTATCTCCCTCATGAATAGCTCAGTCCTTAGCTGAATTTTGGCTTTTCTATTTAGATCCTTTTGGTTATTTGTTCTCTACCAGCTTTTTCACGTTTTTACGGTTGATTGACTTCCAAATGCTTTAGTTAGATCTGCACTGATTAGACATAAGTTGTCGAAATGTGCATATGCAGAAAATAAATTAACAGCAACTTCGGTATTTTGTTATTTATTACCATTGTACCGATGTCTTTGCTGGTGGACTATTAGTCCCCGAGGGTATTCACCAATCCAGTGTAGTCAGTACTTCGGTGCTGACCCGAAAACCGATTTTTTTAATCCTTGCAATATCTAATTTTTTTCATTTTTTTAAACTAATGGAGTATCTCCCTCATGAATAGCTTTTTCCTTAGCTGAATTGTGCTTTTCTATTTAGATCCTTTTGGTTATTTGTTCTCTATCAGCTTTTACACGTTTTTCGGTTTATTGACTTCCAAATGCTTTGGTTAGATCTGCACTGATGAGACATAAGTTGTCGAAATGCGCAAATGCAGAAAATAAATAACAGAAACTTCAGTATTTTGTTATTTATTCACTTTTTTAGTTTTTGAGGCCGTTTAGGGCTTGCTATATGGTGTTAAAACATGATTGTGGCGTAATTTTTTGTTCTTTTCATACAATGTATAGCTTTATGGACGGTGCGTAAGAAAAGCAGTCCATTAAGTTTATTGGAACAGTCCAATAAGCTTAGACACCTGTCCATTATTATATTAATGGACAGTTTAAATAATTGACAGTTTTTTCACTTGTGGGAACCTGTCTAACGCCAGCGGATCCAGCCGTCGAGAAATGGGGGGGGGGTTCCCAATGGTGTTCCAGTCGATGGTTTTTTTTTACATTTTTATCAATTCTTTTCTAGATTCTTCATGAAATTAAATATTTTTCCGAGAAAGGAGGGTCAAAAGGCCAGTACACTCCAACTGGTTCCGCCGATGAATAACTCCGTTTTTCATTTGAAGAAAGGAAGATTATATCAAGAGTTGCAATTAGCAAAAGCCTAGTCATTTATATGAAATGAGAAATAATTCGACAAACCACATCAATACGACAGATGCAAGTAATGGAATGCTCTTCTAAGATAAAAATAGTGAATAAATCCTTGATATATCCTGATTATTTATTATGATTTTATTAAATTGATTTCAAATCCAAAATATGAATCTAACACATAAGTATAATCACAAAATGAAACCCAACACTAGAATAAATCCAACACAAAAATACATGGAACACAATCCCTCACACTGTCTAGATTTTCGATTTCAAATAAATATCATCTGTATTTATCTGTTTATAAGTATTTCACGGCCACTTGTTTAAGTGAAAAATATGTCCTGGTAGAAATGTGTTTGGGATACACGTATTCCCTAGAAATATTAACCCGAGTTGACAGAAAATTTCTTGTAAAATTTTGCTCGGACAATTGTTCAACATATATATCTTCCTCGGAGCTTAATCCTGTTTAGCAAATTTTCCTAACGAACATGTTTTCCTTTTACACTTTCACATGATGACTCTTTTTTTATCTGAAAAGGCGGAATTCACAAATTTATGCTCGTTGACGGTTCACGTTCGGTTATTATTTAAGTAAAGTATTGAAGCGATCTTTTAAGCTGATCGGCGAAAATCAACTGTCATTTTCGATGTCCTCGGTCGATTTAAAGAGTTCATCTTCGAAATATCGGAAAAAGATAATTTTTTACATTGAATTTGGAAAAAGGTTTTTTTCCATATTAACGATGTCATTAGGAAAACAATCAGTGTTAGGCGAATAAGAGTGTCCAGTAGACGTAGAATGCATAAGAAATGTTTTCTTCACCGTCCGTATCGGATCCCATGTTGCGACTAAAAACACTAAAAACAGTTCTGACCCACTCTTTTAACATGCACAAGAACTACCTTATTTGGAAAGCATGTGATATAAATACTAACCTAAAGTATCCATTATTAAAACAATAGAATTTGGATCAATTTTTAAACTGGTTTTGCATGTTAGCCTATTCTTCTATATGCATCATTTGCTTGAGCAATCAGTTACTGATCATTGACTTACACTGATCTGTCCATTATTTGAACAATGAAAAATCATGTTTTAAGTAGGAGAAAAGCCTGAAACTGTCCATTATACTAGTATCAGTAAAAGAACTAATCTCGGCCCGACGGGCCTCATCTGTTCTTTCTCTCACATAATGGACAGTTATCGTCTTTTCTCCTTTACTGAGGTTCCTCATTGTGTTGAAGACCGTATGGTGACCCATGGATGCTTTGTTTTGGGTCGTTTCAACTAAGGGCTCCCAGTTGTCTCCTTGTCATTTACCACATTTTTTTCCTTTTCATATTAAGTGGACCCAAATAAAATTAGACTTGTAATATTACGCAGCGCCAATTTGAGAAGATCCATCAAATACTCCAAAGACTAATTTATCAATTCAGCCAAATGGGCTGTGCAATATTCGAAAAAAAAAAACAAAGCAAAAAACAAAAAAAAAACATTTTAAATGGCCATTTTGGAGAAGTCTTTTGGAGACCTGAAAAGAAGTTTATTTCAAAGGTTTTGCTTGACTCAAGTATTTACCTCAGAGCTAAAAACTAAGGGCCAGTCGTCTTCATGAAACTTGTCTCATATGATTCAGCTAAAAATGCCACAGGCATAAGCAGTCGTAGTATTGCAGTGAAAGAGCTGGAAATACAAGTCATTCTACGGTATACTTGACATGTGTATATTGCAAGACTTTTTTAAAACGGATCATAGTTTTAAAAAAATGACACGTGAAAAGATGCCGTTTAGTAATACAAAAACAGTCATCCAGTCAGATCAGCAGTGTAAATGCAAAGCAAGAAAATCTCAGAAATTTACAATGTAAGATTTCTACGCTAGGAAGAAAATTACAGTACATGCTATTTTGAAATTTTTAAGGGCCAAACATGCTTCTTTTGAAACATTTCTTATTCATTCGCCATAGATAGTCATGATAACACTTTAAGGTCAGTTAATCGTATGATTAACGATTCAGTCATTTTAATGACACCTTTTTGCTTAGGAATTATGACTATGATAGTTTACATGTTGAGTGTATTGTAAAGAAATTATTAGATGAATCATATATATGGATAGTCGCAGAAAACATAAATATTTGACACCTTTTTGCTTAGGAATTCGCTGGTCGATGTATTTTAAGGACTTAATTATGAAATTAGTAATAAATGGCAGATTAAAGTAAATAAAAACTCAAATCCGAAGCATGCAACATTTTATGCAATTTTTTGTTCAACAAAATAAAAGAACCGAAAAGGTTGTAAATAAGAGAGCTGAATATGGTTATTTTTATGTGTGACTAATGTATAGAGAATCAAAACTTTATGAAGCAGGTTGCAGAGTTCAAGTCTCACGTCCAAACAGCGAAGAACTAGTACTCGGAGAAGAAAAGGCTTTGGGAAAACCTAGATGATTGTCACATTTAAGGTAGCTGGACTTTGCTGAAAACATTTCGTGTACTTCAGTAAGTATATGGCAAGACGTTTTAAATACTGAAACAATGCTATGTCTTAGTAATATGCAGAAGTTGTATACTTCCACAAACCATCAGGAAAATACAACCAAAGTATCGTCGATAAATTACAAAGGTTACTACATAATATGTCAAAATTGTACGCGATGTTATATGTTCTTATCCCGATGTTGATAAATATGGATATATGGATATATATGGATCGCGGTCTTAGCGATGTTCATTGCTTTATAGGAGTTCACACTGTAAATGCTTTAGTTATGGGTATTGTGTTTTTATTTAGTCTCTGGACTTCGATTTTTGTAATTACCAATCCTTTGCACCTTTGGTATACTGCCGTTGTTGACCAGAATCACAATACTTCACACTTAAATATAAAACAATATTTTATATTGTTGCATTCCATCTTCAAAATTCAGTGTCAAGTGGGACTACCTGTAAACTGGTCATGGCAAAAGGTCAATGTCAGAGTGAAGCAATTCGCTGTTATGAATATAAAACAGTATGAATGTGTTAATCGAATGCATCGAAGGTTTATGTGTGGAATCACTTTTCAGTTCGACTAGGATGTAGATGTATGCCATGAATAAATACGGCCGTCTTACTGGGAAATGCTAGCGGTACCAGGACAACACAATGAAAATACGTGTAGTGTCTCCGATATTAGAGTATTTTATATTAAGAGAAATGTCTTGTTTTTGTAACAGCTTTACTTTGAATCTGTAAGGGATAAAACAAAGATCAAATTTGTAATCAAAACCCATCATTACTTGAATACAAAGTCAAAAAAGTAGAATGCGAAGCAGTTGTCATGGAGAAATATTGATTAAAACCATAATGAAGCACAAGATATTGCCTTTCCTTGCTGCATTATGTTGTTTCCAACTGACTGACGCATTTTTGTGTCAAGGAAAATAAATGGTGTCAAATAAAACCTGAAAAAGTGTCACCGAGACTGCAGATGAGTTGTTTGAAAAAAGCCAACCAATGCCTGACTTGTAAAGTGTAAACTAGCAGTCCAAGATCTCGTGTTTAGAGATACCGGCATGTAAACGTAGGTATATAAACGAAATAAAGGTAGAATACCGAAGGAACAAATCACAGGATTACAAAAATTAAAGGCAAGAGACAAGGCAAAAACGAGAACACAAAAAATGGAAGACACCACACACCAAATAAACATATTAACACCACAACTACAATACTAAAAATAGTAATGGTGCATTACATAATACCCTGCCACGTTTCACAAAATTTAAAAGTTATAAGGGCATAACTCCTGAAATCTGTGTACCTCTAAACCCAAAATTTAATTTGGGTTGTGTATTGCGGTTAACAGTTTACATACAAAGTTTGAAGACAGTATGTTATTTCATTACAAGTTACCAGTCGGAAACCCTGAAATTAAAGTTCGCAAAAAGTGCAGGGGGCATAACTCCAGAACAACTTGACCCTCTGAACTCAAAATTTAACCTGGTCTCAGTTTTGTGTATAATAATTCAAACACTAAGTTTGAAAACAATTTGTTCTTTCATTCACAAGTTATCAGTCGGTAACCCTTAAAATCGCAAGTGAATCACATAATACCTGGCCACTACGAGTGGCGGGTATAAAAACTAAATGACTAACAGTGTGAACTCTCTCAAGTGATACCAGGTGATATCGTCACACTGTCAGTGAAGCATATGTGATTGTCAAAGATCTTTTTGAAAGCTTATTGATTACTGTTATTTTCTAACCCTTAGAACGAGGTAGGACATATGAAAAAGAACGGAAATGGGATAAATGTCAAAGAGACAACATCCCATATTCAGGTTAAAACGACCAAAAATAAAGTATCTAGGGGTCACCGTAAGGTCTTCAACACAATGAGGAACCTCATACCATATAGCAAGCCCTAAATGGCCCAAAAAAGGTTAAAAAAGTGAAGAAATCAATGAAAACTAGATGATGTCGGAAACGACAGCTATCCCCGCACTCCCTGTTTGACACAGAAAACAGATGTTATACACCCTGGGCATAATTTTTTTCATTATTTTTGAAATCAAACTCTTTATAGTCGTTATTGTTACTAAAAGAATTCGAACATATATGGTTGCGAAGTAGAATTCCAAAAAATAACTGGTCTTTGAGACTTTCAGGAAATTTACCAAGATTGGAATCAATATTTTTTTAAATTAAATTATTGAAAATGTTTGCCATAAACTACATAAACAATTAAAGTACAGTTGCTAGGTAGAATTAAAAAAAATACTGGTCTTTGAGACTTTCAGGAAATTTACCAAGATTGGAATCAATATTTTTGATATCAAAGTGTTGAAAATGTTTGCCATAAACTACACAAACAATTTAAGTATGGTTGCTAGGTAGAATTCCCCAAAATAAGTGGTCTTAGAGACTTTCAGGATATTTACCAAAATTGAAATCATATATTTTTGAAATCCAACTGATGAAAATGTTTGTCCTAAACTACACAAACAATTTAAGTATGTTTGCTAGGTAGAATTCCAAAAAAATAAGTGGTCTTTGAGACTTTCAGGAAATTTACCAAGGTAGAAATCATTAAATTGTTGAAAATGTTTGTCATAAACTACACAAACAATTCAAGTACAGTTGCTAGGTAGAATTCCAAAAATTGTGGTCTTTGAGACTTTCAGGAAAATTACCAAAATTGGAATCAAATATTTTTGAAATCAAATTGTTGAAAATGTTTGTCCTAAACTACACAAACAATTTAAGTATGGTTGCTAGGTAGAATTCCCAAAAATAAGTGGTCTTTGAGACTTTTAGGAAAATTACCAAAATTGGAATCAAATATTTTTGAAATCCAGTTGATGAAAATGTTTGTCCTTAATTAAATAAACAGTTAAAGTATGGTTGCTAGGTAGAATTTCAAAAAAATAAGTGTCTTTGAGACTTTCAGGAAATTTACCAAAATTGGAATCAAATATTTTTGACATCCAAATGTGAAAATGTTTGTCCTAAACTACACAAACAATTTAAGTATAAATGCTAGGTAGAATTAAAGAAAAATAAGTGGTCTTTGAGACTTTCAGGAAATTTACCAAATTTGAAATTAAATATTTTTGAAATCCAATTGATGAAAATGTTTGTCCTAAACTACACAAACAATTTAAGTATGGTTGCTAGGTAGAATTCCAAAAAATTAGTATTCTTTGAGACTTTCAGGAAATTTACCAAAATTGGAATCAAATTGATTTGAAATCCAGTTGATGAAAATGTTTGTCCTAAATTAAATAAACAGTTAAAGTATTGTTGCTAGGTAGAATTTAAAAAAAAATAAGTGTCTTTGAGACTTTCAGGAAATTTACCAAAATTGGAACCGCCTTTCAGAATCCTAAGTTTTCAGAATTTTGTTTTTTACCAAACACTTGTCAGAATATAAGATAAAATACCAAAATTTAGAAAAAATATGTGTCTTTGACGTTTTCAGGAAATTTACCAAAGTTGGAACCGGAACCAAAATTCAAAAAGCTTATTGCAAATCTACAGACTATATGCAACAATTCTGCATAAAGATTTAATACCTAAATCCCAAAATGTAGGAGGAGTTTGCGTCACATGCCACATATGTCAAAATATTTGGGTCTTTTCTAAAATTGACATCATGGGGTCTCTTGTTTGCACTAAGACCAATATCAAAAATCCGAAAGCTTTTTGCGCATCTACAGACTATGTGCAACAATTCTACAACAAAATTAAATTCCTAAATCCATAAATGTAGGAGGAGTTTGTGTCACATGCCACATGTGTAAAAATTGACATCATGGGGACTCTTGTTTGCACCAAGACCAATATCGAAAATCCGAAAGCTTATTGCATATCTACAGACTATATGCAACAATTCTACAGCAAAATTAAATCCCTAAATCCAAAAATGTAGGAGTAGTTTGAGTCACAAGAAAAGTGTGACGGACGGACAGACGGAGGGTATACCATTATGCCGAACTTTCTTCGAAAGTGCGGGGATAACAAACCACATCCAATAATCCAAATGTCAAGAAACTAACATTTCATAGGAAGACAAGGACAAGCCAATGACCAACATATTCCTGACTTAGGACAGGCGCAAAAATTGCGGTGGGGTTAAACTCGTTTTCTTAGATTCAATCCCCCCTATGTGTGGTGAATGGCTAAAAAATAAATACACAAAAAGACTCACAGTAAAAATCAAACTAGAAAAAAGTTAAGACGAGTACCCTTACAATGAAGTACATAAAACATGAAGACAATACACACGGGTACTGTCCGGACAAATGCTCGCAGTTACTGACAGCTAGCTAAGGACATAATTTCCGTTGACTATAATATCAAGCCTTCTTACATATGAATCTTCAATTGAAATACTTCTAAATAGATTTCGTATAACAACATCATCAATTATGAAAGAAAAACATGATATTGTGCAATGCCAAATACTGCCAATATGAAAAATTGCTTAAATTTAGTTATGTTATAAAGCATTTAGGAGCTGATCAATATTTTTGCCAACAAAAACCAGAACGGTTTTGTTTGACACCATTCATTTTCATCATGTTTACCACAAAGATTATATTTGATGACGAGAAAAGTCGTGGCACTTTCAATTCGAGACATGCCCAACACCCCAACGGCCAGAGTCCAAACTTCGTAGAAAACGTTTCTAAGACAACGGGCTTTATAGAAAATTCAATTTTGAGGAACAAACATGTTTCTGACCATAAGTAATTAGCAATTTAATAAAATAAAAACTGGATACTAGAAACCAGTAATGCCAACAATGAAAAATCCGCCCCAAAACGCACAAACGCAACATCATTACATGTATACAAAGCATATCAATCCAAACCAGGAGTCTCAAAAAATACCTTCGCTTTCAATCTAAAAAACATTTCAAAGAAATCGTATCAATTTAAGCTCAAAAGAACCTTACAGAATAAGATTTAATACAAAAAGACCATTCAACATAAATTTTACACGCCTATTCCGAAAAACGAGTAGAGTGGTGAAGTTTCATCGACATTTTTGGGGGTTTATATTAATATATGCCCTATGTAGAAAGGATGAAAATGGTACTACATATGTAGTTTCTTTTTTGGTGGTGAGAAAAGTACAATTTAGTTTCCGAATTGTTAACAAAACACTTTACTGATGACAATTTAATATTACTGTAAACTTGCCCGACAATATAACAAACAGGCCGTAGTCCGGATTTGAAATGTCAAATCATTTGAATGGCCATAAGACATGAAAAAAAAATCTACTTTTTAAACTTATCGCATTTAAAATTAAAATATTTTGTGAATAAGAATTAGTAAACCCCCCTCAAATTTACATTCAATTGCTTGCAAAACTAATATGTTGTATATTTATTGAAATGCCACTTAAATTGTTTTCGTGTTTCTTGGTTTCAAGTGCTGTTCAAACGATTATCAAAAATTTGCTGATTTAAACAGCAGACAAATAACTTGAATTAGGAGTTTAATTCACTGATTTATTGTTATTTCAAGTGGCCAATAAATGCGTCTATAAAGAAAATAAAAATATTCTGACAGAACAAATCTCGGCATTCTTCACAACCACAAAATCTCTTGATACAGGTATTATAACACTTGACTTTTTCACCTGCATAAGGCTTAACTTTTTATATCGTATTCATATCAAAAGGCATATACAAATTTAAGAGTGTTAGCTGAACGCCCATGCAGAACGCCGTATATAGTACATTTAATGTGCACCGATTTATCTTCTGCAAGATGTCAAAGTCAACACTTAAAATGCACACTTTAATGTGTGCAAAATATGTGACAAATAATTTATGTTTGTATTCTATGGGTCTCAGACAAAATAATGACGTGAATGTGGTCTAGTAGACATAGTTATTTCAAAAGGCCATTTTTTTCTAGAAAAAAATCCTGGATTCTGATCTTCCACATCTAGTTCGTTAGCTCCTAGAAAAATTAATTAAGATTTTTTTTTAAAGCTTTACAGCATTTTTACTACATGCATGATTCATGAAAATAAAATTCGTTCAAACGCACTTGTTTTTCAAAGGATGAAGTGAGAATCTAGATTTCTTCTCAATGGCCTTATTATAATAAATTATATATTATTTTGAAAAATGGCCATTCACACGAAAACGATCAAGCTACATTTTTTCTAACTCATTTGTGAACGACCACTTTATCATGGATGCATTTGAAGGACGTTGTACGAGTTATAAAGCATGTATTATATCAACTTATCTTTCGTCTATTAATTTAGGCTTCAAAATATAGCTTAGTCTTAAGGGTGCAATAAATAAAACAAACAGAAAAAAAAACAACACAACAACAACAAACAAGCAAACAAACATCCCCCCCGAAAAAACAAAACAAAACAAAAAACAAAACAAAACAAAACAAAGCAAAAAAAAAATAATAATAAATAACCAAAAAGCATAAAAGGATAACCATGACGTCAAAAGGTGGAACTTAATGCAAGATAGTAAAGGGGACAAATATGAAACAGGTTACCTGTAGAAGCAAGAAAGCATTAACTATACACTCGACACAACCAAAAGAAAAAGGAAAAACTCGGAAGAATAGGACTTCTTTGAAAACAAGAAGAACAAGAAAATAAGAGTAAAATATAGTTTTGTGGAAGGGCAACTGTCATGTGCTCCATAAAAGACGCAATTTAATCAGGGGAAATAAGCATTCTGGAATATACCAAATGATACATAGTGACAGCCAAAATGAATTGATATAAAAACTAGAATGAATATTTGACCGTTTTCTTTGATTATTCTGAGTGAATTTAATTTGCGTGGGACTTCAAATGATTTGCATAATCATATTGTATGAAATCAAATCTTTGTAAAGGGGTGTTAATTTTATATTTAGAAAATTGATTTTCGAATCAAATCAAAATCAATCATCTTGGATGTAAATATATCCGTCGAGTGTCACTGGAATAATACATAAATCAATTGACACAAATATTGTAGTGATCCTTTAATACTATCGATATGAGAAGAGGGTATAAAGACTTAAATTTGATTTATTAAATGTTCGGATAAAATAAATTCCTTCCCTGTAAAGATTTTGACAAAATGTTGCTCTACATTTCACAATACCAATCAAATAGATTAAAATATAAAAATACACATTATTGTCAAGGAAATTTTAGAAAAATTCCTGTTACAACGGGCAATATTATGGGAAGAAGAAGCGCACTTATTTTATCAACATAGATAGTCTTTCTCAAATCATTGTAGAACTCGTTGACTCAGCCATACGCCTTAATCTTTTATACTTAAATACACGGATTCATTAACCTCAATCTTTTATACTTAAATACAACGGATAAAAGATTAAGGTTAATAAATATGAAGAAACCTTAAAGAAGCGTATGGCCGAGTCAACGAGTTCTGCAGCGATACTACAGTAAGACTCAACTAATACCCAAGATCTTCAACTTAAGTATTTTCCGTCCCAGACTTGACAGCGTGCGTTAATGCTGAACGTACGACGTTAAAAAGAACAAGATGTTTAATCGTGCCAGTACTCCACAAATCATCCGAAACTATGGGATTCGATCAAAAAAGGCCATGATACGGAGTAGTTGAAGTAGAAACTTTTTCACACAAGTCAACATAACAATATGGGCCAAACAACAAGACCTACTCCATCCCAAATCTGTAAAACACTTTAGAAAATAACTAAATACCGAGGTTACTGTGAATTTACTTTCTGCATATGCGCATTTCGACAACTAATGTCTCTTCAGTGCAGATAAAATCTAAACGTTTGGAAGACCAGAAAATCCAAGGTATTTATAAACTGATAGCACTCTTCACGTCTGTTAACTGCCTTATATGCAATGAAAAAACTAGATGTTGTCAGAAACGACAGCTATCCCCGCACTCCCTGTTTGAAACAGAAAACAGTTGTTATACACCCTTGGCATAATTTTTTTCATTAATTTTTTAAATCTACCTATTGACAGTCATTTTTGTTACTAAAAGAATTCTAGGATATATGGTTGCTAAGTAGAATCCAAAAAATAAGTGGTCTTTGACACTTTCAGGAAATTTACCAAAATTGGAATCAAATATTTTTGAAATTCAATTTATGAAAATGTTCGTCCTAAACTGCACAAACATTTTAAGTAGGTTGCTAGGTAGAATTCCAAAAAATAAGTGGTATTTGAGACTTTCAGGAAATTAACCGAAATTGGAGTCAAATATTTTTGAAATCCAATTTATGAAAATGTTCATCCTAAACAACACAAACATTTTAAGTATGGTTTCTACGAAGAATTCCAAAAAATAAGTAGTCTTTGAGACTTTCAGGAAAATTACCAAAATTGGAATCAAATATTTTTGAAATCAAATTGTTGAAAATGTTTGTCCTAAACTACACAAACAATTTAAGTATGGTTGCTAGGTAGAATTCCAAAAAATAAGTGGTCTTTGAGACTTTCAGCAAATTTACCAAAATTGGAACCGCCTTTCAGAATCCTTAGTTCTCAGAATTTTGTTTTTTACCAAACACATGTCAGAATATAAGATAATATGCCAAAATTATATGTCTTTGACATTTTCAGGAAATTTACTAAAGTTGGAACCGGAACCAAAATTTCAAAAGCTTATTGCAAATCTATAGACTATATGCAACAATTCTGCATAAAAATTTATTCCCTAAATCCAAAAATGTAGGAGGAGTTAGCGTCACATGCCACATGTGTCTAATCCACATCTTT
>MJUU01019954.1:101729-125880 GCA_002080025.1 Modiolus philippinarum
CAAAATGTAAATTAACAGACTAGAATACAGGACTAACAGACGTCAGTAAAAGAAGTAAAAGAAATGCTTTTTACAATTCATGAAAATGAGTTAATAAAGGTATTATTGTATAATTTTTTTCCTATTGGCAAAATTATAGATCCTCGGCAAGTCAAATTGGGCTTAAACTTGCGCCTCAAACTATAAATAAAGGTCAGTCCTAATACTTGAGTTCATATTGCAGTTATCATTCGCTGTTTGCATGTTCATTTTTGTTGTTTGTTTGTTTTTTTTTTGTTTGTTTTTTTTGTATCTTTTTTCTTGCCTTTTATATGCTGCTGGTAGAGTGGCATATTTCTGCACCAAAATTTCCTCCTGTGAGTTTTGATTAATGGATTAAATCGTGAAAACTTCTATTTCTTGGACTTAGACTAAGCAATGGAACACAATCAGCTCTTTTTATTCACTGAAAATGATTTAAATGAAAACAGCTCAAATGAAGAAAAAAAAATGTTAGTCTTCAATATTTTTGCGGTTGTATGTATAAAGTGTGTTTGCCATAATGAAACTCTCAGTCGCATTTTTGGATCTCCGAATGTTCAGAACAAAAACTAAATACAAACGGGTAATGTGAATCTTTTTTATATTTTCAATAACACTTTAGAAAGTAAACATGAAACCTTATTCTGGAACATGTTCTGCTTGTCTCGATTTCTTGACATAACAAAATTACCCAGCAGAATTTCCGGTGTTTAAATCCAAACGACAAAACACAAAGTAGATGCAAACAACCGAAAAATGTAATCGCAATGGTTCTGACTTATTACAAGTATTTCAAAAGAAATGGTGCATTAAATCGGTTTTATAACGCGCCAATCCTCCCCTCCCATCAGCATAAGTGCCGAGTAGAACCCAATAGGAAGTATTATTGGAATGCAAAAGAAAATGAAAAGAAATGTTCATACCAGTACCCAGTCAAAAAAGAATCGTAAATTAAAGTTCGGACCGAAACATCAATTTTTTCATTAGGGAATGATATGTATTAAAGGACTTTTTTGTTCGTATCAGACGGAATTTCTTGAAGTCTTGATTTATAACGCGACTAATCACGGAAATAACTATGCTAAATGAGAAGATGCTAGCTCTGGCGTGATGAATCGACTGTAAAACAGATTCCGTAAGTAGGAGAAGTGAGCATGTGATTCTCCATGTTAGGAAAATTGATATTTGTGAATTCAAAGATCAACTTTAACGCACATTAAATTATACGGTGGCTTAAATCGGAATCTCGCAGAATTTTCACGATCAACACCACTTCATATGGAAGCACCGTTTTCAGAACTGATTGCTAATCAAATTTGTTCACTAGTCCTTTAATCCTCGCCTTTGCTGACCTATCCTTTTTCTTGCATTTGTTTTCTCTATTGATGGACTATTGATCTATCTTGCTTTAATATATTTGTTTTTTTTTAATTCGCAAAGATCCTTTCTGATTTTTTTATTTGGGGGTGGGGGGATGGAATCCTACATCAGCACTAAACTTTTTATCAGTATTGCTGTCTGTCATTCCCTGAAGGTTGCAAAACCATAATTTGTCATTGAAATTGGATACTTTCTGTAAGATTTCTGAATATAATTAAGCTTGGTTTTTGGCATAAAGAAATAAAGTGGTCCTAGAGGAATTTTGAAAAGTTTTGTTTAATATGGGATTTTTTTCAAAGAATTTGTGACTGAAAACAGAGATTGTCCTCGAACTTGATATGCAAGTACTGGGTTAAGTTCAGTTGAACGTGGTTAATTTAGTCACATCCAAACAAGTCGTTTTCACGTTTGGTTTCGTTTTATTTTTATTTATTAATAACCATTGTTTTGTGATGGCGAAAAAATGGTACCGATTGAATATGTGCTGTCATGTCGTCGGATTATTAAAGTGAAATTTAATAAAACACCTTATCATTAACACAAACAAAAGGTAATACTACATTTATGAAGTATTACATCAATGTCCACTCTGAGTAAAGTAAACAATACACCATGTTATTGTTCGTGTATTGACCCATGGTCTCGGAAATTGAAATATAGCAAAAAGAACCCGATTTTTGATAACAACTTGGCATTTTATTCAAGCAAGTTGATCACGTTCAAAGAAAAGTAAATATTTTGGTATAATAGAGTTCCTTGACATATAATTAGACCACTTACACACTAGTGTTGTCTTATTTACTTAATTTGTCGATTGAAAGGAACATTATTTACATTTCACCGAGGATTGTCTTTTGTCCGACAATATCTGTAGTTACACTTTAATTTTAAAATCGATGATTTGAACAAAGCTATTGCAAATCTTTCAAGATATGATAAACGGCCATAGAAATTGACATCAGTTAACTATGATTGTCGTATTTAGAAATAAGAATGTTATCTATGTAAAGAAGTAAGTAAACAAAAAACTATTCATTAGTAGTGGATATCTCTGGTCGTTAGGATACTGTACACACCAACTGTCATGGGGGAACAAAGTGCTCAAATCTTTATTCAACATTTTGTCCTCTCAATAGAATGGGACAAAATATAAGTATTGAAAGATCAAACAGAAAACAAACTATACAGAGGGTCAAACTATAAATTTTATTTTCAAAGTTTATAACTGTTTAAAGTGTTAACAATGGCGCCAGTAGAAATGATTTACTCTATAACTATACAATTCCTGCAACGAATAAAACATAAAGACATTAGCATAAACATATGATAGTTTTCTACTAATGAAAAAATTCTGTTGAAAAAAAAAGTTTGCAGAAAATTTTACTACAGATCAAATAATGATGCCACCAGTACTGTTTCTATCAAAACGTCACAAATATCGCGATTAATAGACTTCAAGCCAAAACACTGACAGAACTTGATCTCCCAAAAACGTCAATAACAATTCTGGATCTAACGCATGTGTCGATGGATGTCAAATTTTCGAACGTTTGGCAGTCAAACGAAAAATTCAGTCAAAGTATATACAATGGGGATAATAACAAAATTATCGAATTTACGAATGATAGCCACATACTCCGTTCAAAGATATATATTTTTTCCAAAATGTTTAACCGAGAAAAGTCTTACAGAAAGTTTAATTGAGCGAAACATTAATAATCATGTAATAAGTTTTTTCTCAACCTACATGTAACATTTTATTGTTCATATGTTTTAAGGCAGAAGTCAATTAATATTAAACAAAATCGTTGTTAGATTTAAAAAGAAGGTCACAGCCTTACTTGACTTATGACTTATTTCATACTTATATGATCATGATCAAATTTACAGGTAGAATACTTTTAATTGCTGTTTGTTTGAATAGTTTACAAGATAAATACCCTTCAAGTTTATTTAAACAAGACAACTTCCTTTGAACGAACTCTGCATAACATTCTGTTGACAGTAATACTAGTTTAAATTTGCGCTAAATGGTTGGCTTAGGTTCATCTGCCCGTATGATTGTCAGTTAACTATTGCTATACCTCGAAATAATTTCGATTATATAAAACGATAGTTAAATATCCCCTTCACATCGATCCGTGTTGATATCTGTTATCATAAGCCGGAACCCGGCAACTATTATAGGACAACAAAGGGTGCCTTAAACTGAAAGGTGAATAGAATTCAAAAGGTAAGATGATATTAATTTCGTAAAAATATTTTTTTCTGTATACAAAGATTCATTATAATTTGATAAAGACTTTATGAAAACCTTGAAGTCATTTTTAATTTTCAATATTATTTTAATGGATTTGAATGTTTCGTGTAAAGACATACGTTTGAAACGTGAGAATAATATGTATGTTGCAGATCTTGTTTTCATTCGGGCAAAGTTTTTGGTGCTAGTTGAAAAAAGGCATGTCATTACTCTTATTGTGTAATTTATTTCATGTTAATTTAATTGTTACTTTTACAATAAAGAATATCTAGATTGAAAAGCTTTAATCAGCATTTTCGCACATTTAAGTGCATAGAGGTCACTTTGTATGTTTTTATTTGCGTACAGTTCATGTGCTGAAATAAATTTCAAACTAGCAATTTTGCTGTTGCCAAAGGTTTAAGTCCAATTTTTGGCCTGTCTTACACTGATCGTGACGAATGATTTATTATGATATTGTTCGCGGCCTCAAAACAAATCTAATGCGAGAAAAAAAAATAACTGAATTTTCCATTTTCTTTAGCATATTTTCTCCTGACATCCGGGTTGATATTTCAACAAAAAAAATAAAGACTTCTTAACTATCATTTTATTACTAAAAATGCACCACAGAGGGAACAAATTAAGCAATAAACAAGTCATTGATTAATGTCAGCAACAACAATTTTCTTTTCGACCTTAAAATAATTTGCAATTTCAAAAGGTTCTTATTTTGTAATGCTAACCAAATCTTTATTAAATGTAAACATCTAAAATATTTTGCAACTTTAATTTTAGGGAACAAATATATGCTTATTTTTCTATCACTCTTACAGTATGTATTTAAATGTCTTGTAAAAGAGTTCAGTATTTACGCATTAACATACACAATGTATACGTATAACCAACATTTTAAACATTTTTTTTCTTCACATTTTACTCAGGTCCACGTGTTGGAAGAAATGCAGGAAGCACGTTAAAGAATTCTGTAACAAGCTCTTTTTTGAGTGGTCCGTAGGTGATCGGCTACAAGGCTAAATTCCCCGCCCCTTTCGATTTCACCCTACTTTGGCAGTCAGAATTTCCCGTCCCATGACCCTTTCCATACCACTAAGTGATTCTTAATTAACAAACTTGTTCTCGTCTTGATATAGCTGAAATATTGCTCAGTAGATGTAAACAATTTTCAATCAATCAATCTTCACATTTTAATATATTCAAGGTAATGATAATGTAGTAATCCTACTAATGTATTGTAATGTATTGTTCTGTCATGATTGTTTTGGTTCGGTTTTGTTTATTTGTCCTGTTTTTAAATATCATGTCTGTTATTGTAAAATATCTGTACTTCGATGTCTTTTTAACATACAATCTTCATAAGAATTGCCCCCACCTCCGATTGTTTCGATAAAAGATTGCCGATGACATCACCGATCTCATTTGTGTTAATTATGAAAAGCTCTGTTATTTCTAATTTTGTATTACTTATTCATAAAAAAAAAGAAAAAAAAAACGCACACAAAAGCTTAATTAAAGGTACATGTATACGATTTTTTTCAAGCTGTGCTTTTAATCTTTGGTGTACTTTCATTTACTTCAATGTGCATACTAGTCTTAGTAGGTTGTGTCATAGTGCCATCTAGCACTTAAGCTGACTAGCACCATTGGTTGTGTCAATTGATAAGTGTATTCTGATAGGATCCCGTTAAGTAAATAAAGGCCAAAGGTTGCATTAATAAAGTTAAAATTAATTGAATAACCTTGATTGATTTCAGAATCTCAGTTCAAAGATGATATGAAAAAGGCAGACAGAACTGAGAGATACATAATATCGAGTATAAACAATAATTTTCTACAAATTTTTTAGTCTTTGTTACTAATATGGGCGTGAATTGACATAAACATTGCTTTGTACATTAGCAAGAATCATCTATATCAACCGAAAAATTAAGCTAAACCAGCTGATCAGATCAACAGTTTATTTACAATCGTATTTTGCAATCGCAAATAGAATAGCAGAAAGATGCCTTGTTTTGTCATTGTTGGCGGCCTGACAATTCCAATATGAAGAAAAAAAAAAT
Source organism: Modiolus philippinarum (assembly GCA_002080025.1). Lineage (NCBI taxonomy): Eukaryota > Metazoa > Mollusca > Bivalvia > Mytilida > Modiolidae > Modiolus > Modiolus philippinarum. Next base: position 107,451 of record MJUU01019954.1, read on the forward strand.
TTTTTTTTTTCCTTTTTCTGTGTAGCTTGTTTTCCTTGACTTGATATCTGGGTTGATAACTCCCCAGAAAAAAAGAAAGCCTTTGTAACTAGCTTTTTATTACATTTTTAACTATCTTTTTATTACAAAAATGCACCACAGGAGGAACCAGTTTAGCAATAAACAAGTCCTTGATTAATGTCATGTACAACGGTTTTTCTATACCATCTTAAAAGAATCAATTTACAATTTCAAAAGGTTCATATTTCTATAATGGTAATTAAAACTTTATTAAATGTTATTATCTAACAATATTTTGTAACTTTAATTGTCTTTTTGTCTCATGGATTTCGGCTCTTTGCATCTCTGTTCGGTAATTTTGTTATTACACCCATTTAATGATAAAACTTTGTTATATATTTAGATTATCTCATTCGATTTGTTTCAATCTTTAAGTATCTATTTAAGTTACAAAACAGGATAACAGTAAACACCTATAAATTTAAGTTACAAAACAGGATAACAGTAAACACCTATAATGGCCGAAAACTACAACCACATGCTAAAATTCAAAAGAGAACTGCACCAGAAAAACAATAATGAAGACAAGAGACAAACATAAATGACGATAGGAACTCGGGATAGCCGGACATGGTACCGGTACTTGCAAAATCCAGTGCTGGTGTTTGATTTCCTCCACCGGATTTTACTTTACTACCATGTTGACATGTTCAACACGGCTTGTGTCCTATGAGAAGCAGGAGATGCTTACTGTACCAGCGTATCTGATTTCATCCATGATTTTTATTGGGTCCGTGATGTTCATCTTTGCATGTGCACCCAACGGTGTATATGTCGTCATTTTTTCCGTTTTGTGCCGTACTCATGTTATGTCTTTGTTTTTCCCTTGTTGCTATTATCCTTTGATTATTCGTTTTAGACTGACGGTTCGGTTCTCACTTACTTTAGTAGAAAAGAAGCTCACTATTTATCCATGAACTCAGAAAATACATACATATATAACAATCATTTTTAGCATTTTTTTTAAAAATGTTCATGATAATGTTAAGTTACAAGAATAGTTACATATTGATCATTCGTACTAGTCTATTGTTTTCCTCCGTAAGCAATGAAGGAATATGGAGTAAATGCAGATAAGACAAAGTCTCTACAAGTACATGGTAAAACCAAACAATGAATTAACGCTTATATTGTTTTTCTTCATCATGAAGACCGTGTCCATTTTTTGTCAATGTTGAGTTCTTTTTATATTATACTTTATGTTTTGGTAATACTTATCTTTCGATGTCCAATTGCTTCCATCTTCGATTGACGATTTACCCTGTCATTTGTGCTATTTTTGAAAAGCTCTCTATTTTCTAATTTTGCATATTAAATCGCCATTTTCTAAAAAAACATAAGTATGCGATCCTCTTCCAGCTGTGCTTTTAATTTTTGTCGTACTATCATTTACTTAAGATGGCAGGGTGTGAAATGTACAGACTAGGCCAAGTGGGCTATATCATAGTGCCGTCTAGTACCTAAGCCTGTATTAGTGAACCAACAAGCACTACAAGCAGTGTCATTTGGGTAGCTAATTCTGAAGGGATCCCTTAAGTAAATGAACCAAAATGTCGCATTGATAGTTTAAATTGATTGAATAACTAGGAAGTTGGAATCTCAGATAAAAGATGACAAGATAACGATAGACAGAACTGGGAGATACCATTACATAATTATATTAAGTATAAACAATACATTTTTTTTTTAGATTTTGTTCATATTTGGTACCAATGTGGACGTGAATGGACATAAACATTGCTTTGTCCAGTTTGAAAGAAACATTGGGTATCTGTACCAACCAAAAAATTAATCTGAGCCAACTGATCAGATCCAAAGTTTATCCACAAGTGTGTTTTGCAATCGAACAAAATAGAATAAAAATTTTCTTGAGGCGTTGAACAGTTTGTTAAAAAGGACATCCTAAAAATCTTGCGATCGAACACAAAGCTTATTACTACATCTCTTTTTGTATTCTGTAGTCATGGAAACGAAACTTGAGACGTTTTTTATTTTATGTATCTGTATTAATTTTCACATTACTGCCAGATTGAAACTAAATCAATAGACTATATATCCAAAGTTATGAATTATGAAAGCAAGATAAGGGTCTATAATATTTCTCGTATTGTCTTTAATGAAGAATATAAACGATTTTACAAAAATATAAAGATTAGAAAATAAAACTGAAGATTAATTATTTTCATGATTTTCAAAATTTGAAAAAAAAGAAATGTATTCACAGCACAGCCTGCAGTAAAGTTATGCCATTTGGCCATAGTGTCCATTGCTATCCCTGTTTACCTCGTTTTTACATTTGTTTTTGGGATGATACCAAAATAACCGTTTGGTTCTGTCTTTAATTTCGCAATTCTGTTTTGGTGATCATGTTTCTCGTAATGTCTTTAATGAAGAATATAAACGATTTTACAACAATATAAAGATTAGAAAATAAAACTGAAGATTTTTTATCTTCATGATTTTCAAAATTTGAAAAAAATGAAATGTATTCACAGCACAGCCTGCAGTAAAGTTATGCCATTTGGCCATAGTGTCCATTGCTATCCTGTTTACCTCGTTTTTACAATTGATACTCTATATTTGTTTTAAGGATGATACCAAAATAACCGTTTGGTCCTGTCTTTGATTTCGCATTTCTGTTTTGGTGATCATGTGTAATCATAGTACTATACGTTATTCAAAATCTACAAATAAGCATAAAAATCAGACCACCCATAATGTTAAGAATTTAAATAAAGGTAATAGCAAAAACACCGAACAAATTTATCAGGATCCAAAATCCAAAGCGAAAAATACAAAGCAGGCGCAAAAGTAATGAAAAAAAATGTAAATCGCAATGGTCCTGAGTTGGTTCAGGCATTGCAAAAGAAACGGTAAATTAAACCGGTCTACTGCAGTACGAACTTCCCCTTTCGTGGAAAAGTAGGATAACAAGAAACATGAGTCTTTTTGTCGGGCAACGGATGACAGAAATTGTAAGAGCACTTTGCCAGTTAATTTTATGTTTGTTGACAACCCCGTATCCATCACGAAGAGGATACATGGGTGTTGCGTTGCTCGACATTTGGCAATGAATTCCGCTCAAACCGGTGCTAGGGGCCGTCTTGAACTTACTATGAGCATAGCTCATTGTTGAAGGCCTCACGGTGACCAACAATAAAAGCGTTGTTCCATTGCTTGGTTTAATGGTGTATTTGTAGAGACTCTATCTTATGTGCATTTACTCCATATCCTTTCACTGTCCATTCGTAATAAAAAGCAGTTGCCACTGAAAGATCGTAACAATGAAAAGAAATGTTCATTCAGGCTTGTAAAAAAGTATCTTGAATCACTGTTCGGACCTAAACTTATTTTTTTTCTACAGAGGACTGATTTTTATTAGCTGTCACGGAGAAAACTAAAAAATGAATTTTAGTCCTAATATGATCAATTTCGTCAAAATTGCAAGCCCAGAAATATAAAGAAAGCCTTGGAGTATTAAGACCCTTTTGATTTAATGCGGTTTAAATTATTGTATCAGTTTTTGTAAGCAGATATGTATATTATTAGATTGAACTGGTATACAAAAATTCTTACTTGTATGGCTAGCGAAATTAACCAAAATGCAACGAGACCTGGTTTTCCTAAACAAAACCACCAGGTTCTCTGTCAGGAAATCTAGATACCTCGACTAATTCTTAGTTTCCTGCAAATGTAAGTTTTCTCGTTGAAAAGCATACAAAGCTCAGTATCCAATGAGTTTCTGCGGCTAAACTCAAGTTTCCTCCTGCAAATATGTTTTTTTCCTCAGTTTCCTGTAGGAATACAAAATATTGAAGTTACTTTAAATTTAGTTTCTGTATATGCGCATTTCGACAACTTATGTCTCTCCGGTGCAGATCAAATCAAAACATTTGGAAATCCACAAGCGAAATATGTGTAAAATCTGACAGAGAACAAATTACCAATAGGATCTAAATAGAAAAGCCAAAACCAGCTATAAGGATAGAACAATGCAGGAGACGGGATACTTCTTAGTTTCTAACAAAATTTTCACGACAGTTTTCCTTTAAATCGGAGTAATAACAAAGTTACCGAACAGAGTTGTCAAGAGCTGAAGTCCATGAGACAAAAAGACAAATCAGGTGAAAACCTACCTGAAAAATTGTCGACCGCAATAATGCGGACTTTGTACTGGCATTTCAAAAGAAACAGTGGGTTAAAAAGGTATTATGGCATAGCAAACCTCCCCTTCCATTGCGGTAGTGTCCGGTAGCAACTCGACAGCAATTGCTATTGAAAGGTCGTAGGCAGTGAAAAGAAATGATCATCCTAGGCTAGTGCTAAGTAAAAAGTGAATCTTGAATCAGAGTTCGGACCGAAACTTCAAATTTTTCCACAAGGGACTGATATCTATTTAAGAACTTTTTAATGGTCGTATGAGACCGAATTCTATGATTTAAGAAAACGCTAAGTATTCAATGAATTACTGAAGTTAAAATCCAAGTTTCCTGTTTTAAATGTGGTTTTCCCCAGAGAAACATGGTTTTGCTCTCGAGATACCTGGTTCTCCTTAGGAAAATCAAGAGTTTTCTGAACTAAACTTTAGTTTTCCTTTAGCAGATGGTAGTTTTTTTTTTATAATGAAAAGAACGACGTGGAAACCATTAATTTCTTCGTTAGTCTCGAGTGTTGTATTTGTAGTGTTTGTGAGTTTTGTGTGTGTGTATAGTGTGTCTGGTCTTCCGTCTTCTTTCCTTGTATTCAGACTTTGATTTATGTTATCTTGTGCTTCGGACTTTGATTTATGTAATCTTGTGCTTCGGACTTTGATTTATGTAATCTTTTGCTTTGTTCTTTTCTACTGCCATTGTTTCGATAATGAGTGTTGTATGTATCTCACATTTCCTGTAATAAATTCGTGTTTAGTCAAAGAAACCTAGATTTCCTGACAGCAAAACCTAATTTATGTTTTGCTGAGAAAAACCATGTTTCTCAGAGGAAAACCCACACTCGCTTAAGAAAACATGGGTTGAGGTTCAGAAATTCCATGAATGCTGAGCATTTGTAAGTGAAATCCCCTTTTTAATGTAGAAAATTTGAGTTTTGTCTAGGAAACCCGAGGATCTGCCATGAAACTTGGGTTGCCTGACTAGGTTCCCTGCATTTTGCCTAATTTTTTAAACGGTATGTTATTGCTCATTCCCCTATACCTGACTGTATAGGATTTTAATTTTTGTTTATGTTTTTAAATATTGTGACTGCAGTATTTTCATGACGTCGACTCTTTTTTTTTCCTTTTTGTAAAAATATCTGGAATTTTGACAAATTTTTAACTTATTGTCACAGTAAATATTTTTGATCTTGGAATCTTTTTTTCTTCGTTATTTAGCCATTTCATATACTGACGTTTGAAATTAATTTATTTGTATCACCACGCCGGTTGACTCGTAATTTTTTAACCCTCCCTTTTCGCTGCCTATATTTTCCCATGATATTTTTTAAAAGTTATGCAAAGGTTAACAATTTTGATGATTTTCCCCCATTTTTGAATTTCAAAATTATCAGTATTCTTCTATAAAACAAGGATAAATAACGCAGAGTTAGTATGTTATAGGTGGTTTTTCTTCAATATCTCTCTTTTAGGTATAATAATTAAGTTTAAAAATATTCATTGAAACTATTGCACGTGTTTCACATTGTTTATATAACGGAATAAATGTGTACATAGCTTTTCCTATCTGTTTCCCTCAAATTGTTCATATTGATGAGAGAACTGTGAATTGTTTCAATCAAACCAGAATAAACTGTCTTTATGAAAAGACATGAAAAACATTATAAACGCAACTACCTCGTGTAAAGCCTTGCCTTTTTCTGATATTGGCGTTAATTTGTTACCCTTTAGACGATCAGCTTTTTCATATGGTTTGATTTTCTTTTTACATTCTAAGTGTTCGACATTTATCTGCAATGCAGAGAATTACGGATGGCGTGATGTGAAATTAAGAAATTTACGACTAAGAATTCATAATATATTCATATTTTTAATGGAAAAGGCTTTTGTTAAGGTACATATTGATAGGTTGGAGAAATTTTATGTTTAAAAATTGCGGATTTTTTCTTACTTTAACCTTACTTTTAAATTGGGGCTTACCTTGCCTTCATAATTATCACAGAAATACAAGTGAGGGTTTTTTGGTTTATCAGTAATCATAAAAATTGTGGCAATTTTAAAAGGGAAATTTAAAATAAAAATGAGACGGCGGTTCAGTTGAAGGGAATAAGAGCTTCAATTATAGGCGTTCCCTACGAAATGTCGAGAACATATGGGTCATGAAAACCGATACGGTTGCAAATATATTCTTACATGAACTCATTGGTCTTCAAAATATCCACTTTATAATGTTCAAAAAGATGCCAACTGAATACTTCGTTTCTATTGTTTTTTTAAGATTCACATCAGAAAGGTCGAAGAAAGATTGTTTCAAATATGTTTAAAAGTACTTTTGAAGTCTTCTTGAATTTCAACATCCCCTCCAACGATTTTGGTATACCTGCTTGCTGCTACACTGTTTTTCAGTCAGTACCGTATATGGGTCAAATATCTGTCCGACAAGGCAAAGTCAATACACATAAAACTACCATAGGCCACCTTTTAAACTTTTAGGAGAACACTTGGTGCCATAAAAGCTTTAAGATATTGATAATACACGAAGATGGATGGAATAAATTACTTATGGTCTATATTGTTTGCATTGTTATTTCTAAAAGCAAGTTTCCTGCTGATTATTCTTGTACAGAAAATAGTTAATAATAGAATTCATAGTTTGATGGCCCATTTAATTCTATGTTGTTGCCAGGTTAAATACTTGTATTAATAGTTAACACTGATACTTAAAGCCATAAAAAATGAGTAGTTTTATAACTCCAAGTTTTCATGAGTTCCTGTTTAAATTTAACGTTATATTTGCACATAACTAAAGTACATGTACTTAGTTTATTGATTTCTGTGTGGCTGCTCTGAAGCAGTAACAAGACAGTTTATATTGAATGTAATTCATTCAACTTATTACATTTGTTGCTGTTTACTAATTTAATTTAATGGTTTATTTGATGAGGATAACAAAACAGCCCGAGTATCCTCGAAACGAATTCTTTTCCAGTGTTTAAAATGTATATGGATATGGCCACTTACAAAACATACATTAACAGTAACCTCGGTATTTAGTTATTTATCCACCAAAAAGTTAATATTCCGCCACTAGTACAAAATTCATAATTTTTTTTAGCCTTCTGAGGAGTATCTCTTTCTTTCATGTGTCCTTAACTGGGTTCAAATTCATGAAAAAGTGTTCGTAATCCCCTGGTTCTATCTATTCCAATAGAGTTAAATGTATCCCTTTTCTCTTAATATATGTTTTGCAATAGCTAAATATTGAAGTTACTGACACTTAGTTTTTCAGATTAATATTTCAACAACCCACGTCTCTTTAGTGTAGATTTATCAAAATACGTAGAAAACTTATTGTTTTTGAAGAACGTATAACCAATAAGACCAATCGAAAAGTCAAAATCAACTCATCTTCGGTAGCTTAGGGTTACGATCTGCTCCTCTCCCGTTCAGAGGGTGAAGAGGAGAGGAGCAGATCTTAACCTTGGCTAGCGAAGATGAATTCAACTAAGGACAGAGCTTTGCAAGTTGGATTTATATCGTCAAAACGCATTTGAAACGCAATATAGATTTTGTTGATATAAAATTTAGATTATTTTGTTAGGGTTTTAAAATCAAAGAAGAGCCAACTTTGAAAAAAAAAGAAAAAAAAAAACAGAATATCAACAGAAATTCTTTCCGCCAAAAGCTTGATATCATTTATATAGAAAATGCCCATGGATCTATAACTGTTTTCGCTGAATTTGATCGATAGACAAAAATTCTTGAAATTGGACTGTTAACTCATACTCCATTAACACTTGATTCTAGTTTGCTTTGGTTTCGCATTTTATTTTTGTTTTGGCGTTAAGCATAACTGATTTTAAATTTATGCAAATTCAACACTAAATTTGTATCATAAGTTATGTTGTTCCCATTATTAAGTTGATATGGTACCAAGATGGAGAAACTCAATCAACTGAAATGTGTCAATATTCAAGGATTGCATTTTTTAAGTAGGGGGTATAGTTCTGTCCTTGGCAGATTTCAGCGTTGCTTAATTTGTTTCCTACTATTTTTGGGATTTCTTAATGTCTTATTTATAACCTGCACTGTGGAAACTAAGTTGTCGAAGGTATGTGACCTGCAGAACTCAAATTTCTCCAGTTTCGGTATTTTATTGTTTCCTTGTTTGTGAATGTAAATTTATAATGTTTTAATTCAATTAATTCTTTTGAGCTTTGAATTTTTAAGTGCGAATGTATTTTTCCTTGATTGCAATATCAATGGTATTACATCTTCTATCCAGATATGTCGTATAATTCCAGTACATGCCATTGATTACCTGCGATAAACATGATAACCCCATTGCCTATTTATTTCCTTGATATATGTACACTTATTTCTTTATTCACAATTCAAGGCATATTTGTTGGGCAAGCAATCCTCCTTTTCACAAGCAGTATATGTTTATTTGTCCTTTGATCTGATATTCGTAATAGTGGTGAATATTTAATACGGCGTAAATTGCTCTTTGTTGTCTTTATGTCACGTTTTTTGGTTTTTTGAGTACATGTTAGATATATGGAGCAAACCTTTTAAATCGACTGCCTTCAACATAATAACTCTTCTTCCACTGTTGAACCTTCCGGCTTCGACTTAAATTCACAATAAAACTCCAGTTGTTATTTTCCACCTGCTTTTTGTCTTTTTTCCTTAGACTTTGGCTCTGTTCTATTTTGTTAATACCCCAGTTCACAAACTTATCATAAAGTCCTTTCGATTTTATTCAGTTTTTTTATGCGAGTCGGTCGTCTTTAAACAAAGATATGCTAATTCGAAATTACTTTATTCCTACAGTAAAATAGTGTTGGAGACTCGTTTACTGGGCAGGCACGGGAGAAATATACAATTTTAGTTCAACTTAACGGAATAAAAATACTCAAAGAAAGCTGAGAAATATGCCAGGATCTCACCTCTTCTATTATTGCAACTTTGTTTCATTTTTGTATTTTTACATCGGGTCACGGATACCGAGGAGGCAAGGCGATGGGCGATGGACGGAAATTTAAAAACTCAAGAGGTCAAAATCAGTATTGAGGTGTTCATTTTTATTAGGTTGACGGTACAGAATAATTACTCAAGGTTTATATCATTCATTAAGCATAGTTTGTTTGTTATTCATTGGTAAAAAAGTAATTTACAATGTGATCTTTAAATCGTTATTATTCAAACATGGACATTTCGAGTTTTTTTAATTACTTATAATGGTTGGAAGATCAAAGTAAAACGTAACAATTGTATATCACTTATTCAACACTAGTTACAATGAACAAGCTAAAAATAATAACTTTGTAACCGTTAAAGCTTCATTCTAATCTATATAATACGCCTGATTTTTTATCACTTTTCCCTGAAGTGTTAGTGTTTAGGGAGAAACTATTATCCACGATGTATGTCTCCTCAGTCTAGAATAATAACTTTGATTTATTGTCAGAAATCAATATCGAATTATTCAGATGAAAAAATACAATACTTGAACTTAGCTACATATGTTCTATTGAACTTTTTACCCATCATTTTGTTTAAGTGATTGTATTCTAATTGGAGTTTGATCCTCTGTTATTGAACAAATCTTAGCATGTCTCAGCAAATCTTTCCTGGCACAAATTAATATTATTGTGATACTGTTTTATTTGCTTCGTCATAAACCAGTAGGAGAAATATTAGCACTGTTTAAGTCTTTAGTAAGCTTATGTTCCAATTTCTTTATCAAATGAAACTCGTGTACTAGTGCAATCCAATTTCTAATTTAGGTTCAGATAACATTTCTTATTTTAGCAGTAAGTGTAAACATTATTCAAAGTTCCATTAAATCAAATATAATAAACAATGGCATATTTCTTCGTTTTCTCATCCTTTCCGGAACAACTGACGATATCTGCAGGGGTTCACACTTCCAGTGCTGAATTTTCTGACACTTTTATTTGCTTTGTCTTTGTAAGGTCTAAATTTGTGTTAAATAAGAATTGCCTTGTAATCCCTTTCTTTTTTGCTGGCCAATGTATTGCCGTATGAACAAATAATGCAATATTCGTTTTGATTGAAAAATGATCTGTTATCTTTTGTGGAAAAACCTAACGATGGAACTTCTGTCACTTGCTTTGTTTTTTGATCGTAATGTTGGGAGAAAGTTTGTGATTCTAATGATCTCGGTTTTCCACATTATTGAGCCGGCTAATATTTCTTTCAGCAATTAAAAAAAAACACACACACTTTCCAATCTACAATAAAAGGATATGGAGTAAATGAACCTTAGACAAAGTTTCTAGAAATACATTTTGTAAATGATAGATCAAAGCAATCGGACAAAGCTTTTATTGTTGTTTTTCATCTAAATTTAAACAAGTCAATGCACATGAGACAAAGCCTCTACAAATATATTTTAGACCCAATGTATTGTTTTATGTTTCAAAAGAACCGATTATGTCAACCAAAAATGCAAAAAAAACTGTACTTTATATCTGGTTAAACTTTGCTGTTATTTCAATCTCTGTTGCCTGTGAAAAGATGATCCTAGATGACAATTTTGTTTCTGCATATCCACATTTCGACAACTAATGGCTCTTCAGTGCAGATTAATTCAAAACATTTGAAAGTCCACAAACCGAAAAGCGAGTAAAAACTGATAGAGAACAAATAACCAATAAGATTTAAATATAAAAGCCAAAACCAGCTAAGGACAGAGCTATGCAAGACGGAGATACTCCTTAGTTTTAAACAAAATTTAATAAAATTTAGATATTGCAAGTTTCCAAATAGATAGGTTTTCGATAGACTTGGCTTTCCAAATAGATCATTTGAAATAGACATACGTTGTCGAAATGCGCATATGCAGAATTTAAATTCACGGTAATTTCGGTATTAAGTCATTTGTAGTTAGGCCTTATCCATGGGTTTTAGTGGTCTTACGGCAGATGTGTGTTTTTGACCTAACAAAATTTGCTAACTCTTATGTCAAAGAAGTGCATAGTGCTGAAATACAAATTTTTGTGTCGACTTTCTCTTTTATGCATATGTTCTCAGCGTTTTATACGTTTTTCCCTTTTGTTTCTTTGACTCGCCATGATAGTATTCCAGTGGTTTAACTTAAAACCCCTTACAGCTAGACTGAAAATATCAGCATCGTTTGCTTAGTGACACCTGTTATGTTGTTTGAAATTCTAAAGCATGAATCTATTTGAGTTTTGATACACTTAGTCTTCATCATAACAAACAATTATTGTTTCAAATAAATTCTATTTCGCACGTGCTAGAATAAGCTATTTTTAATACAGTTTAATGTCAATTTCTCATCAAAAAGGAAATTGCTATTAACACAGCTGACGGAAATAAATTAAACGTGTTTACAAAGTAGAATTTATTTGAAGACCAATTTTAAAACATGTTTGCAGAATACTACAGCTGGTATTTTAATATTAACCATTGTATTTACCTTTCGCCTCAAAGTCTCAGAAAGTCACGTTCTGAACTGCTCAGTTATGGACCAAATAATAGGAAAAAATCAAAAGCGTACGTTATTTGCTGCTGACGTATCAATGATAAAAGTTTGCAGCAAATATGCTCACTTGCTTTATTACAATCACTTCTTATTAAGTTAAGCGTTTAAAATAATTTCAATATTAACGAGGAAAGAATATTCCATTTCCATAGAAAACGTGTCGAAATAAAAAAAAATAAAATTCATTTCTTTATCTGAGTTTCATTAAAATAGCTTAAAATATTTTAAAAAATAAAAGGCGTAATAGCATGCTAGAGTCGACGAGAGTTTATGCCTTCCGTAATTTTTTATTCGTTTTATTTTTTCCACATAACTGTTATCTTGAACAAATAAACATACATCGGGACTTGCGTTTTAACTCTGAATAACGCACCTTCAGATTTACGGAGTGATTCTTTATATGAAGGAAGTAAAAGTATTGATATAGACTACGTAACTTCTATTAAATAAAGGAATATTTACAACGGATCTGTCCTAGTGAGCTTGAGATAACGGGTATGCCTTCTTCTGCTTCATACCTACAACGACGAAGAAATCCAAGTTATGACACAAACGTAACGATTTTAACTTTCCAATAGTGAACTTTTCTTTTCTTATCAGAAAAATAAATACCTCTGCAGCAAGATTCTTAAGTGTAGATTATACAGTGACTTTGACTTTTTGAAAAGTAAACTACTGCCATTGTTTTGGTTCTTAAGTGTAAAAAGGTTCTGTCCTAACATAATTTTCAGCTCACCTGACCCAAAGGGTCAATTTGAGCTATTGCCATTACTTTGCGTCCGTCTTCTGTATACAATTTCATCTTTTCCTTTTAAACCACTGGTTTTTACATGAATAATGTACTTAAGGTCTTTTACAAGGATTGCTCATTTCGTTCCGATCCGATAAAAAACATGGCCAGCACAGAACATAACCCTATGGGAAAAGCACATCTTCATCTTCTCTGAAATCACTGTAGCTAATTCTACAGAAATGATGTATTGAAGGTCTTTTACATCGTTCCGATTCAACAAAAACATGGCCGTCAGTGAGGAACCTAGGTTTAACATTAGACCCCCAGGGAAAATCAAATTTTCATGTTGTCCTCTGACATTACTGAAGCAAATTTAACCAAACTGTACAGGAATGATATATGGAAGGTCCTTTACAAAGATTGCTCATTTCGTTCTGATCCGACAAAAAGCATGGCTGCCAGCAGGGAACACATTTTACCATTGAACCCTTTGGGAACATTTTTATCTTCTTTTCATAAACCACTGAAGTAAATTCAACCAAACTTTACAGGAATGATGTATAGACAGTCCTTTAAAACGATTGCTGATTTAGTTGCGATCCGGCAAAAACATGACCTCGATCGCGGATCATATTTTAAAATTGGACCTAAAGGAAAATCTCATTTTCATCCTCTCCTCTTAAACCAATGAAGCAAATTCAAACAAACTTTACAGGGATGGTGTACGGAATGTGCTTTAAAGTTGCTAATTTTATTTCGATCCGACAAAACAACGGCAGTAGAATACCGAAGGAACGAAGCACAAGATTACAAAAATCAAAGTCCAGAGACAAGGCAAAATCAAGAACAGTGTGAATTCTCAAAAAAAAAAAATAAAATAAAATAAAAAACAGAGTGACATAAACATGCCCGCCAGCCCGGAGCATAGTTTCACATAAGAACCAACGGAAAAATCATCCTTTTCATCATCTGCTTTGAACTATTGAAGCAAATTTAACTAAACCGTATTGGGATGATGTATAAAACATATTTTGCAAAGATAACTCATTTCAATAGGATCTGACAAAAACACTGGTGCAAACTGAGAACATAGCTAACATTAGACTTCATTGGAAAAAACATCATTTTTGTTCATGCATGGCATAGCAGCATTTTGTCAGATGAGCAATATAAGCTCAGTTTTTGAGCCTGTAGTTATATGTTGTGAATAATTAATTGATATTTTTTAATGATAATCATTAATTTTAGAATCAATTTAGTATACTATTAATAATATTTGATCAGTTTAATGCTTCACCGATGACAGGTGTACTTATCTCTTTCAGATTAAAAAAAGTCACATAAAACAACGGCTGCCTCTCCCTATAAAATTAATTCATAAATTTATGACGGATAAATAACTTCCATTTCATATTTATAAATGCAGCATTTCATTTAATTCTTTAAAATCGACAAAAATTCATTACTGGTATATCCAATCAATCCATTAGAAAACCGATTATAGAGCTAAACACTGACTGTGCCTAATAGATTTCATCGCAATCTCATGTGAAGAGAAGAAATGTATACCAGCGTTTATCGAACATATTCGGTTTTTCACACGATGACTTCTGTATAAAACGTAAAAGTGAACTTTCCCTTCTTTTTTCTATTCTTTAGTCCGAACTCTTTCACACACACACACATATATATATATATATATATACATATATATATATATATATATATAACTGGTAACTTTAGATGTGACATCACTTTATACAAACATCCCACATGAGGAGGGAATCGAAGCCTGCCGTAAAGTTTGGGACAGTAGAGAGATACAATCACCCTCTACAGAATCACTTGTAAAACTNTGTCTCTTTATTGATGCGCATTTCTTCGGTAACATTGTCGCTAAATTGATATATTGGGAAAACATTAAATTTTGGATTTTTATCGGCTGCACACAAGTCCAAGTGTTCACTGACAAAAATTTGTCCGGTTGTCGGGTCCCTGATCTGCTGACGGTGGACTGTCATTCTGTTTCTTAGTGAAATACCAGTTTGTCCTATGTAATCCTCGTTACATCCGCAGCATCTAATAACATAAATGAGATTTTCCGAGGCGCATGAAAAACTACTTTTGACGGTGAATTTAATACCGCATCTGAACTCGTATTCACAGCCTTCAATTAGATTTATGCAAGTCGAACAATTAGATCGTCCACATTTTTTTACTGAGTGGTGGCTTATTTTTGCTGGTAATTTTGCGGAAGTTAATAATTTCTTTAAAGATTTAGGTTGTCTTTTACTTTTTATTATTTTGTGAGATTCCAATGCTTGTCTTATTCTCTGATCCTTCTGGATGACAGGTAAATTATTATATATTACTTTGAAAGCCTCAACATTTTTGGGATTATATGTAGATATATACGGAATTACATCGATTTCTGTGATACTTTTAGTTTTTCGCAATTCCTCAATATCCATTGCTTTTGCTTTGTTAATTCCGTATTCAATTAGTCTTGCAGGATATTGTCTCTCCCAATTCATGTAATCGTTTTTCTTTCACTTCACAGTTTGAGACTATTGTGCAAATACGTCTTGCCAGATTATATGGTATATTGTTCCTAGTATGCTTGGGATGGCAAGAGGTAAATAATAGGTATTGCTTTGAGTCTGTAGGTTTGTAGTATATGTCAGTTTCTATTTCTGTATCTTTTTTAATAATTAGGATATCTCAAAACGGGAGTTTCTGTAAGCTGTATTCCATAGTAAATTGAATGCTACTGTTTAAACAATTGACTAGATCTTTGAAGTCATTTAGTTTTTCTTTGCTTTCTTTCCACAATACGAAATCTTTTCCAATTTTTCAAAATGTAAGTATATAGAGTGTTACCGTATTTTTCTTTACATTTATTGTACATTTGGGTTTCTAAGTATCCCATTACTAAGTTAGCATATGTAGGGGCCATTTTAGTCCCCATGGCTGTGCCGGAAATTTGTTTATAAATAGTGTCATCAAAATTAAAATAATTATTTTCCAAAATGAATTTCGTTCCTGCGATAATAAATGATTTTTCAATACGTTCCGGTAATTCATTTGGATGTTTGTTTAGCCAAAATGAAATTGCCTCTATTCCATATTCATGCGGGATTGTCGTGTATAGATTTACAACGTCAAATGACACAAGTATAGAATCTTTATGCACTGTTTTAGGAAGATTGTTTAACATGTCTAAATCATCTCTTATGAAGCTCGGTATATATAAAAACTTAATAGCACGCAAAATTACAGTTGATATTTCGAGACCTGTCCGTCTCTTCTTCAAAACACAATAAAAAAAAAGTAAAAACAATCAAACAAAACCTATTTACAAAGACTAAACTACGAAATTTTATACAAAATATCGAGAGCTACATGTTGGATGCTGTTGTTTACAGATGTAACATGAGATGGGAAAGAAAGAATTTTGTCAGTATCCGTACATCGATTTTATAGACAATACACTTAAAAATAGTGTTTAACGCCAAATGAGCAAAACTTCAGCCATGTCAGGACGAGAAAAAAATGGGTAGGGACAGGAAATTTAGCCAAAGTATATTTTATTTTTTCAAATTTTTATATTCAAACTGGATTTTAGCTTTTCTATCTAGAACTTTTCTTTAGCCTGCCCCTGTGTGTCTGTCCATGATCGATTTTGGTCAATTGGTACTACTTGCATATGTTTCCAGTCATGACCGGTGGAACTGAAATGTAATGCAGTGGCCTGTGATCTTTCCTTTTTCCGAATGTGGTCACGGTGCAAGTTAATACGAAGGTTGAGTGAATTTTTCGTTTCATCGACATACTGTTGTTGGCAAACAGAGCAAGTGATGAGATAGATGACATTATCTGACTTGCAGGATAAATTGGTAAATATTTTATAGGACTCGCCCGTTGCTGTGCTTTTGAATATTTTAGTTGTTGAGTTATACTTGCACAGAAGGCAACGCCTGTCGCGACATGTTGTAAACTGATCTGTTTCAGGTGATGGTAATGTGGCTCTTACGAGAATGTCCTTCAGATTTTTGGGACGACGAAATGATACTAGAGGAGGTTCTGGAAAAAGGGCTTTCATGATGCATGTAGAATTGGCATATATTCACGGGTTATAGCTGACAAATGAGGTAACTGTGGATGGAAAGTAGTAACCAGTGGCGTCCGCAAATTTCTCTTCTTTCTTTGCCGATAATCTTGCAATTCGAATCGAAGAGACCTTTTAAACAGTTGTTCTGACATGCTTTTCTTTGTAACCCCTGTTCACAAGATGTTTGGTGAGTTCTCTGCTCCTCTGTTTGAATGTTTCTTCTTGCGAACAGATACGCCGTATTCGGGTTGAAAGTCCATATGGGATGGCATTTACACAGTGTCTAGGATGGCAGCTACTTGAGAGCAAGTATGCATGCGAATCTGTCGCTTTAGTATGCAAATCAAAATGTATTTGACCATCGACGGGTGTTGAGGTCGTATCAAGGAATACATTTGTAGTTTCAGATATACTGACTGTAAATTTTATAGAAGGGTGATAATTATTGATGAATTCTATAAATTCGTCCAGGTGTTCTCTGGTATCAGACCATTTCATTTCGATGTCATCGATGAAGCGTAACCAGCTGTAAGGTTTATAAGGTGCGTCTTGGAGCATACGTTTTTCTAAGTCTCCCATGAATATGTTGGCATATGAAGGTGCAACTCGAGTACCCATGGCTGTCCCTATAACCTGAAGAAAATTCTCGTTAGTGAAAACGAAGTTGTTGCGTTTCAATACAAGATCCAAAAGATTTACAAGTGATTCTGTAGAGGGTGATTGTATCTCTCTACTGTCCTAAACTTTACGGCAGGCTTCGATTCCCTCCTCATGGGGATGTTTGTATAAAGTGATGTCACATCTAAAGTTACCAAAAGTGTGTTAGGCGGAAGGTCTTCACTCGGTGTTTTGTTAATGTAATCTGTAGTGTCTTGAATAAAAGAAGGCAATTTTTTTTACAAAGGGTTGCAGGTGAAAATCAAAAAAAATTAGAGATTTTTTCAGTAGGATGCCCAATAGAGTGTATTATAGGACGTCCTGGAATTCCTTCTTTATGTATTTTTGGCAACAGATAGAATAAACCAGCTCTCGGATTTTCAGGAAGAAGACCTTCAAAAGTTTCCTCGTCTAAGTCATCTTGTTCTAACATTGACTTTAGAGCTGTTGCTATTTCTTCACTGTACTTTTTAGTTGGGTCGCAACTTAGTTTTTTTTATGATATTCGCCTTTTGGCAGTTACCTGGTTGCTTCAGTATTCATGACGACTACGGTAGAACTTTTGTCTGCTTTTTTAATAACGATATCCTCTCTCTTTTCTAAACTGTGAATTGCCTGCTTTCCTTCTTTCGAAATATTTGAAATTGGAGGACTTTGTTGTGGTAATAAGTTTTCTACCTTTTCTTGAACTTTATCGATGTAGAATTCCAAGGCTTTTGATCTACTGCACTTGGGCGTCCAAGAATTTTTCTTTTTGAAAGGATTTATGGATTCAGACTCCGAGTCTGAATCGGAATGCTCTGATATACCATCCTCCTCATTTTTTCTTGCGAAATATTCTTTGAGTCGCAACCGTCTGAAAAATGCATTCATGTTGTCTCTAAACTGTTTGATATTCAAATGACTGGGTTTTGGGCAAAATCCAAGGCCTTTAGAGAGATTAGTTTCTTCGGCTGCAGAGTGAGGAGTGTCAGAAAGATTTAACACTGAAGATGTTTGGATTTCTGATGTAGTCTGCATCCTTTTATATCGCCTGTTTCCACATTTTTTAAGACTGTCGGTGGTAACGGTGCATTGTTGTGGCGGGAAAACATGTTCGATATTATCTCTTTCAAATTTACGTTCTTGTTTGTTTTTCAGTTGTAATTCATGTTTTCTAACGAAATGGGACAGTTTATT